>PVJH01045749.1:0-12215 GCA_004026705.1 Nesogale talazaci
CTGCCAAAGGCACAAACGCTTACAATATAATAACCCCAAACCTTGGTTCTTGCTTGAATTATGGGTCTTTGGCTTATTGAGGGGGACAATGATTACTGGATATGCACGATTCTGGACCAGTGCTGTAAATGAGAGGGTCACTTCATTCTTTTTCTCCTCCTCTTCCTCTTTCTCCTTGGTCTTTTTTTTAAGGGCAACATGGCCAGGAAAGTCTACTAATCCCACACAGAAGTTTATGATCAGAGGAGGATTTGCTTTGAAGCAAATGAAACAAATTTCAGGGCTTCTTCCCATGTGGGCCCCGATGACGAATTCATAGGACTAATGTTACATTCTTTTTTGCAAAGAAAGCCCCCACAGTCTAACCTTCATGCCCCATGCAACCCGGATCAGGCTGTCCTTATGCCATCACCAACTTGCTAACTGGATTATGCAAATTTTAGCTTTATCCTGAGCCAAATCTTGCTTGCAGAAGTATAGTAAACTATTTTCTTGGTTGCCCAGGGGTTCTTTTCATTTTAAGAATGACTTTTTGCCCTGTTTGTTGAACAACAGGAACTCCCTGTGAGAAGCACTGATCTGTCCTTGTTAGAATTCTTTTTATTTTTTGCTAAAAGAGGAGTGACTGCAGCTAGTGGTTTGCGTGTGTCTGAGGATGCACTTCCAGCACTTAAAGGGGCTGTAGGGACTTTAGAAGGCTGTTCCCATAAACCAGGTCTTGCCATTGAGCAACCCCCCTTTTTTTCTGTAAAGGAGATTCTAAGACGTAAAGTACAAATTTCCCAAAATATTTCAAAGCCACACACAAAAGATTTGGGCATAAATTATATCTCTCAGCTCTTTTTTTTTTTTTTTTTTTTTGCATCACTGCCCTCTGGTGATTATGGGAGCTACCCAGCCTTGCTCCAGGAGAGCTGCCGCTGGATTTGAACCACCAAGCCTGTGGGCCGCAGTCCCACACTCAACCGCTATCCCACTAGGGCTCAGCCCTCTCTCAACTCTTTAAAAGCAAATGTTTTGAGCATGATGAGGGCAACAAATGTACAAATGTGTGTGTGTACAAGGGATGTCTGTAGGGATTATGATCAGAGTTGTACTAGCTCCCAATACAGTGACTTAAAAAATAATTAACATTTAAAAATGGTGTTCTAAGTATTGAGAGTTTGGTGATACTTTGCCATACTTCCCAGGGTTGTTTTTTTTTTTATTGTTTTATTTGTTGGCTTTTCTAGGCCAGAAGAACTTGCCGTGAGGAGCTGGAGCTCTGAGGTGGAACTCTTCCTTTCAGCAGTCGATGCACTTTGACCCAAAGTGTCCATAAACATTCTATGGTCACAGTTTTGTTCTAGCTGATCAAGAAATGTATGGTTTCCTCCAGAGATTATTTTGTATCCTTTTGAAAATTGTTTTTAACCAACTTTAAAAAATAGGGGAACAGAGACAGAATACTAGTAGATATATGAACTCAATTGAAGAATCAATTGTTCATTCATTGTTAATGTCTTAATTTATGAAAGAAGAAGAAATTTTTTTTGTTTCTGTTTTTTTTTGTTTGGGCATCACTGCTCTCTGGTGGTGGGAGTAGGAGGCCCAGCCCCACTGCTGGAATTGAACCTCCGTCCCAGTGGGCCGCAGTCCCGCGCACAACCACTACGCCACCGGGACTCAGCCCAGAAGAAGAAATTTTTTACTGACCAAATTATATTTCTTAGAACTGAACATTTGCTATCCTCAATGGAGTTCTATAGGAAATTTGGGGAGTACACACACACACACACATATTTGTTATTATTGCTGTTGTTGTTAGGTGTGCTTGGTGTTGGTAAGTGTGTTTGTCAGCTCTAACCCATAGCAAGCCTATGCACAGCAGAAAGAAACACGACCCAGTCCTGCAGCAGCTTTACAATGGTTCCTGTGTTGGGCCCATTGTTACAGCCACGGTGACAATTTATTTGTTGAGACCTTTCCTCTTGTTCTCTGCTCTTCTACCTTACCAAGCACGATATCCTTCTCCAGGGACTGATCTCGCCTGATCGCAGGTCACAGCTTATAAAACAGAGTCTCCGCCCTTCTCTCTAAGGAGCCCTCTGACCATACTTCTTCCAAGACAGATCAGCTTGTCCTTTGGGGGGCAGTCCGTGCGACTTTCAATATTCTTTGCCAGCACCGGAATTCAAAGTCTTCCCTTTTTCTTCAGTCTTCCTGCGTCAATTTGCAACTCTTTCAAGATAGTTTAGAAGTAATCCATATTCCAAAAGGAAATGTCCCTTAAATACACCTATAAGCCTACTCCTCATTTATTGATGATATCATTACTCAATGTTTCACATTTGTGTGTGTGGGCATCACTGCCTCTGGGGGTCATGGGCGCTACCCTGTGCTGCTCTTGAGAGCCGCCACTGGATTTGAACCGCCAAGCCCGCGAGCCGCAGTTCTGCACTCAACCACCTATGCCACCGGGGCTCAGCTCCAATGTTTCACATTTGTGTCAAGAGTGAAAAAAAAAAAAAATTGTACTCATAGACTGTTTTTCACATTAAGGATATATGCCTGGCAGTGATGACTGTCACACTGTGAGCTGGAAGTTACATCATCTACGAGGCTGCACATGTGTCCCAACTTGACTGAAACCTAATTCTCAGTCACTTGGTAGCCATGTTACAATGTCACTGGGGAGTTACAGAATTATGCAGTCACGCCCCATTTTTTTGCCCCAATGTGGTCATCTTCCACTTTTGGAGAACACAAAGTTTCGCATAATCACCTGGTCTTTAGAACCCAACCCTGTGGAGGGGTGGGCTATAGTCCCAGAGTAGGCTGGGCAAAACTATCAAAGGTAGATAGGTTCCTAATTTATTGAACTATTCTTTATCTCCTAAAATTTGTCAACCAATTTATAAGCTAAATATTCAGGCGTATGTTCCTACACGTCTCATAATACTATAATTTACATATATTATAATACTCTACATTATTTTCCTAGATAATTGAAAATTGGCTCTGTTTTTTCATGCTTTGGTTTCCACACTGAGCCACCCCCTGCCATCCAATCAATTCTGACTCACAGCAACCTTGAGGGGCGGAGAGGAGCTTCTCCGGGGATTTCCGAGACTACAAATCGTTCTAGGAGCAGACAGCTTCATTTCTCTCCTTCAGAGAAGCCAAACGGGTGGCAATCATTGACTTTGCCGGTGATTAACCCAGTGGGCCACTTGGGCTTTTTTTTTCCCCCTCAACTGAAGAAGTCTGAAAAGAGGGAGTCCATGGTTACCAACTCAGAGGCTGTCAAACCGATTCTAACTCAGAACTGTGCCTGGCTGGTCTTCCGAGGTCAATCACCGGGACGTTCTTCTAAGGCACCTCTGGTTGGCCTTGACTCTCACACGTTCCTGTTGCAGATAAGCAAGGTAACCATTGGCATCACTCAAGGGTCTCCAGACTTGCCAAAGAGGGTATGGCAGGTGAATTAAAACAACGACCTGGCAGCACATGATCCTTAAGGATTATCTTGGTCGTTCGGATGGGCTTCACTTGTCATCCGCCTCCACCTGTGCTAGTCAGATGTCTGACGGACATTAGAGATAGCAGGAAGTGAGGCAGAGAAGGAAGATGTTCTGTGGGTGACAAGGTCGCTCTCTGCCACGTGGGGGTTCACCTGCCGTCACCCCTAAGGATAAGAGAGCAGGATGCACAGTACCTGTGTCAGAATAAAATGCCAGGTTTGGACTTTTCCCCCCCATATGAAGTGGCTCCATCACTCTGGTGCTTCTGCTGTCTGTGGTGGGGGTTCAAGATGCATGACAGGGAGGTTCTCGGCTTCACGGCCCAAGTTCATTGGCAATTGCAATAGGATAGAAAGAGAAGGGGGATGTGGCAGTCATGTACTCTGCTGTCAATGTCAGGATTGGGAGAGTAGGGCTGGAGTTTAGCCTGTCAATCTGGAGATAGCCAATGAGACCTCTGTGTGGGCATGACTTTCTCCGGAGAATTCTGGGAAATCCGGTGGTATTGCCTCTTGAAGGTGAGAGAATCAGCTTAGTCCCTTGGAGTGGCTCTACTGACAAGACAAGATGGCAGCAGGCTGATAGACCCTGAGTCCTAGAAACTGGAAGCGTCAGAGAAGAAGTCACATGGGCTTACACTGGTGGAACCAGACCTCGGAAGCCGGAAAAGTCACACAGAGACCCCTGCCAGTGTGGAGATGCTCGAGAAGCTACAGAGAGCCCCCTGCCAGCACTGAGATGCTTCTACCACTGTGGATACACAAGACTCTGCACCCACTGGCCTGTGACTGTCCTGGCATTATTGCATGTTCCTCGAGAACCTGAAGAAGATTTTATAGACTGGTATCAGACATATGGACTATATTATCAGACTTGTGGGCTTGGACTGAATTAGGTTGGGATGTTTTCTCAATGTTCCATTCCTCTTGTATATAGATCGCTCCCTTATATACATAGGCATGTTTATGAATTTTGTTTCTCTAGTCTACCCAGACTAAAACAGGGGGTGTGTTAGCTACCTAATGTTGTATCGACTTGAGTTATTAGAGCAAAGGGGTGGAGTCAATCAAGTTGCTGCATGATGAAGTCTCCTTTTGGGCATGGCCTCATGAGGAGTCTGGGAAATTCCTCTTTCTCCCTGGAGGGGGCGTACTCTCTCTCTGCTTCACTTCCTTGCTGTTGAGACACTTGGAGAGATGGAGGAGCCAGTGCCGAGATGCTTTCACCCCACGTTATTGGATCCACAAGCCTTCTCACCCACCAGACTCTGCTGGTCCTACATTTGGCATTATTACATGTACTGAGTGAGTCTGAAGAAGGATTATGGACTAGGATAGGCCATATGGGCTCATATCACACTTATGGACTTGATCTGGACTGGGCCGGGATGTTTTCTCCATATGTAATTATTCTCTGACATAAAGTTCTTCCTTTTATCTGTGTGTCCCTAGATTTGTTTCTCTAGTAATCCTGGTCTATCACAGGGATTTTAGACTTTATGGAACAAAAATTTCTCTAGTTCCCATTTGAGTAGGAACTCCCATTACTATCCCACTTTGTCTGACTTCAGATATCTGTGTGAGACTTTGATTCAAGTGAGTAGAGGTGGGTTTGAGCTACTATTTCTTTAAAGGCAGCATTGCAACCTAATCACACAATGATACCTCTACTCTAAAGTTTATGAATGGATGAAAAATTTTATGGTTCATCACAATGACATATATTTACAGACATTCAATACACTTGACTAATTTTTACCATTTTATGCAAAGCTGTCTTCCACCCCATGAGTGAAATAATCATCCCAGTCTCCTTTATTCATTTTCTTGAAAATCTGTGCAAAATTGAAGACATCTTCTTCATCTCCCCTACACACTGAGAACCCTGTACATTTTCGCTGGAGGGAACTGTACCTTTGTGTAATCGTTAAGCGCTTTCATGAAGATAACATACCAGGTGACACGAGGTTCTGGCCAACCTGCGATGGAGCAGTGCAGCTTCACGCTCTCTTTCTCCCACACTGTGTGCGAACGAGGTTTGATGATGAACTCAGGCGCATGCAGAAGACTATCTTCATTCAGCTTTCTATGATAGGCCTCGGTTTCTTCTAGCTGGAAAAAAAAAGTCATAACACAACACATTCAAGAATGACCTGCTACTTCAAGGTTGCTGTGGAATGTCATCGGGTCGATTTCACTCCTGGCAGCCCCATGTGACCTAGTAGGATGACCCTGTGCGGTTGCCTTGGGTGCAAGCTTGGTGGAAGCCCACTGCTGGGTTTTTCTCCTGTGGAGTCAAATTTTCAAGTGTGGATCCAAATGGGTAGCTTCTGGCTAATGGCCAAAAGTTGGATCCTGCACCTCCAGGGTTTCCCGTGAAAGGGCCAGTGCAAACCCACAGGATGGTGCTGGGTTGTTGTGTTTACAGAAAGTGCATTCCGAGACCTAAGTTTGAGTCATATCGTTTACTTCCCTAAGGGAAGATATGTATTGGACTGAGATTGTGAAGGTCTGCAGTTTGAAACCACCGGCCACTCCTTGAACAACAGAGGAGGATTTTAAGGTCTTTTAACACTTTCGGTCTCAGAAACTCTCAGGAGCAGTTCAACTCTGTCCAACAGTGCAGCTATGAATCCACACCGATGAACTCGAGGGCAGTGAGCCATAGTAGAAGGTGAGTTTCTTAAGCTTCTTTAAATCATACTTCATGGGATTGAAAACTATGGTTCCTTTTCTATGACGTATATGTATATATAAATATAATTTTATTGGGGGCTCATACAACTCTTATCGCAACCCACACACACACCCATTGTATGTCAAGCACATTTGTACATTTGTTCCCCTCATCATTCTCAAGACAATTGCTTTCTACTTGAGCCCTTGGTATAAGCTCCTCATTTCCACACACCCCCCGCACCTGACTTCCCTCTCCATCACAAACCCTTGATAATTTATAAATTATTATTATTTTGTCATACCTCGCACTGGTTGATGTCTCCCTTCACCCACTTTTCTGTTGCCCATCCCCCAGGAAGGGGGTTATATGTAGATCCTTGTGATCGGTTCCCCCTTTCTACCCCATCTTCCCTCCACCTTCCCAGTATCGCCACTCTCACCTCTGGTCCTGGTTTCCCTGGTTTCCCTGTGTTTCTGGTTCCTATCTGTACCAGTGTAAATGCTCTGGTCTAGCTGGATTTGTAAGGTAGAATTGGGATCATGATAGTGGGGGTGGGGGGTGGGAGGAAGCATTAAAGAACTACAGGAAAGCTAATGTTTCATCATTGCTACATTGTATCCTGATTGGCTCATCTCCTCCCTGTGACCCTTCTGGAAGGGAATGTCCAGTTGCCTACAGATGGGCTTTGGGTCCCCAATCTGCACTACCCCTCATTCATAATGATACAATTTTTTTTTGTTCTTTGATGGCTGATACCTTATCCCATCGATCCCTTCTGATCACATAGGCTGGTGTGCTTCTTCTATGTGGGCTTTGTTGCTTCTCAACTAGATGGTCATTGGCTTATCTTCAAGTCTTTAAGGTCCCAGACACTATATCTTTTGACTGCCGGGTCCCATCAGCTTTCTTCACCACCTTTGCTTATGCAAACATTTTGTCTTCAGAAATCATATCAGGAATATGATATGCTTCTTTGCTCTTTGATGGCCAGTACCAGATCCCCTTGACAGCTTGAGATCACACAGGCTGGTGTGATCTGAGCTAGATGGCCACTTGTTCACCTTCAAGTTTTTAAGACCCCAGAGAGCTATGTCCTTTGATAGTTGGATTCCATGAGCTTTCTTCACCACCTTTGCTTATGCACACATTTGTCTTTAGTGAGCTCATTGGGAAGGTAAGGATCATGGAATGCCAATTTAATAGAACAAAGAGTTCTTACATTGAGGGAGTACTTGAGTGGAGGGTCAATGTCCATGGGCTACCTTACTACTAAACCCATAAATATATGCATATAAATCTATTTCTCCATCACGATATATATTTACATATGCATATGCCTATATTTAGACCTCTATAAATGCCCTTGGCAGTTTTCCCCTATATTTCCCTCTTGTCCCACAATCATGGTCAACCTTCATTTGGGTTTCAGTAATTTCTCTTGGTCATACATTGCCCTTGGTCAAGCCCTACCAGGCCACCAACTTTCGATCACTTGTTTTTCCCTGGATTGGTTATGACCTATATATTATAAAACACCTATATATATTTAAATCACATTATTGGGGCGAATACAACTCTTATCACCATCCACACACACACTTCCATTGTATTAAGCACATTTGTACATTTGTCGCCATCATCATTCTGAAAACATTTGCTTTCGACTTGAGCCCTTGGCATCAGCTCCTCATTTTCCCCTTCCCTCCCCCATCCCTTCTCCCTCATAAATCTGTGATAATTTATAATTTAATATTATTTTGTGATGTCTTGCATTGTCTGAGGCCTCCCTTCACCCACTTTTCTGTTGTCTGTCCCCCAGGGAGGGGGTTATATGTACATCATTGTGAGTGGGTTTCCCTCTCTCCCCCACTTTCCCCTTCCCCTCCTGGTAAAATATCTATATTTTAAGTTGTTTTTCTTGTCTTTAGTTTTGATTCTCCCCAAACCACATGCCTTAACTTAAAACCACTAAGTCTCTATTTGCACACAAATATCCATGTCCATTTCTGTATGTTTTATTAACTTTTCTTTTCTTACTGTTTTCCTTAGGGCCAGCCGTTCTGCCTTCTCTCGAATGGCAACTTTCCGGGACTTCTTCTCAAAAATCTCTTCCTGGTGAAGTGTGGTTGTGGCTTGTTTGGAAACCATGGATTTCTTGGAGGCTGCCGACTGTTTGGATGTCGAGAGCTCTTCTTCACTAGCAAGAAGATTCCGCTGGGCGATGTATGCAGCCGCTTCTTTAATCCTTTCTTCTTCCGTGTCTGCAATCCCACTGACGTGTACTTGGCTAAAACATGATAACAACAACATGTGGATGTTGGGGAGGCAGGGATAGGATTGACTGGTTTCAGGAGGTTGACCAAATCAGACCTCCATCACAGCATACTTGGCCCAAATCAAACCTGACAGAAAAATCTGATCGACCAGGACCTGACACTCCTCATGCACTTTTTAAAGTCACAATGATAATAGTGACAACAATAATACTGATTACATTGTCACTTACGAGGCTTGGTGGCGAATAACCCTGCCCACCTACCTAAACAAACCATCTGATTGTTTTCATCTCAGTTGCCATTTCATAATTTTGAGCCTTTCTTTCTCTTGTAATTACAGTGAATGTGCCTAGTGTGATAGGTAGGCTTGTTGTGCCAACATGGCCAAAGAAGATAGGTGGGTTTGTTGTGACAACATGGGCAATGAACACACGTAAGATCAATTGAAGGACGAGATATAAATGGCTCGGCGAGCCCCACCCTTTCTTTCTTGCTCTTGGATCTTCGGACCAGCTGGCTGCCTTGTTTGTCCTGTGCCTGATCTCCAAGCTATACTATCCATGGGACACCTAATCCATAGGCTGTGTTGCTGTGAGTTGAGGTTCCTTCAAGCCCTGCTTCGCCATGCTCCTGGAATATACATCACTTGAGCTGGGGGCTGTCGGACTCGGTCATCTGGCTGACTGTTGGTGACCTCCTTGTGGCTGGATAGTCTGAACTGCTCTACAGAGGACTATTCGGCGGCCCTCAAGACTCGAAGGACTGCCAATGTACTAGCTGCCTCATCTAAGTGAGTTGTACTGAGTCATTTGTACTGCTTTATAGATTAGTTAACTGCTTCTTTCATATGTTTGATATCTTTTTATCTATATAAATAGAGAGAATTATTGGTGTCCTGGTTTTATTTCTCTGGAGACCCCTGTCTAACACACCTAGTGTTCAATCACTAGCATTTGAATGTTCTACTTCCAGTTTCGACTAATTCCATGAGGATGTTTCTGATGATGCCCTTGGGTTATGTATTGATGCTGGGTGATGGCAGAGATTTCGGGAAAGAACCCTTTCCACAACTAATACAACTTTTCAAGGGAGGGCTCTGGGCTTCCTTGGGCCAGCTGTGTACAGCACAAGGTCCAGTACATAGTAAGTACTTAATGACAGTTAGGCTTCATCACCGGGTCTCCAAGAGTCAGAGTTGGCTCTGTGGTCATGAGCATGGGTCTTTGTCATCCTCGTCTACCCTGACAGCTTTATTTGCACTTTCCAATAATCAAACCCAGGAGAAGCGCCATACCGTCCTGAGAAAATGGGCACCATGTAGTCGCTGGGCAAATTCTCCTTCTCTTCTCCAGAAAGCAGGCTCTTCTTGGCTCCCTTTGTTTGGGGACTGAACTTCGATGAATAATCTTCTAGCAGGAGACTGGAATCCGTAAGTCTGAAACAAAACCCTTCACATTAGACAATAACAAAAAATGAATTAAAAAGATTCAAAATACTCGGTTGAGCCCCAGTGGCGTAGTGGTTGTGCGCGGGACTGCGGCCCACTGGGATGGAGGTTCAATTCCGGCTCCCAGGAGCAAAGGTTGGGCCTCCTACTCCCACCACCTGAGGGCAGTGATACCTAAAAATAAAAATAAATAAAAAAAAAAAAGATTCAAAATACTCATGAAAGGGAGTTTTGCAGACTACGAAATCCTACTGCCATAATTATCTTTCACCTTTAGAAGTAAAACTGAAAACATAAATACGTAACCAAACTCATTGCCCTTTAGTCAATTACAACTCACCATGACCCTCTTGGACAGGGTAGAAGTGCTGATGGGTTCCATCCTTGTAAACCTTCGTGGGAGTGCAAAGCGTCATCTGTTAGAACTAAAATGGCGCCAAAAATCCACTTGCAGGGTCCCACATGGACCAAGTGCCCCGTGAATGCCCACTGTCCAAAGCCTGGGTGTGGGAGCACCCCTACCTACTGTCCGACAGACTAGTCTTTAGGCTGGTCTGCAACACTTTGTCATTAGATCTCCCATTAGAACTATTTTGAACTTATTCTAATTTTTGAATGTCCTCTGCTTTATTTTAGATTGTGGGGTTTGGGGGGACA
This sequence comes from Nesogale talazaci, assembly GCA_004026705.1. NCBI lineage: Eukaryota > Metazoa > Chordata > Mammalia > Afrosoricida > Tenrecidae > Nesogale > Nesogale talazaci. The sequence goes on from PVJH01045749.1 coordinate 10,563, forward strand.
TCACTGCCCTCTGGTGGTGGGAGTAGGATAGATTGCGGTTTTTAATCTGTTTTATGAGGTCCTTGGTGCAGGATCCTCGTTGGGTGTTTTGCTTTTATTGTGCCTGGGTGGGTGGGTGTCCAGAGAGAGGGACTGCTCTCACAAATAGCCGGCAGCCAGGAAGGCTGGGTGGAAAGGCGAAGTGTTTAACAGCATTTGGTATAAGAAGGAAGAAAATGTTCCAAAGCTGACTTGCGGTGATGCTTGTAGAACCCTTCTTAATTGTATGATATGCTAATTACAGCTTAATAAACCTTTTTTTTAAAAAAAGACTTCAAAGAATATATTCTGTACAGGCACAAAAGGAAAATAGGTCTAAAACATAGCTTCTCCCCTTCACTTCCTTGAAGTCTCTAGCAATGTGGTTCTCAACCTTCCTCATGCCGCGGCCCTTTAATACAATTCTTCTTGTTGTGGTGACCCCCCTAACCATCAAATTATCTTCGTCGCCACTTCCTAACTGTAATTTTGCCACTGTCGTGAATCAGGCGACTCCTGTGAAGGGGTCATGTGACCCCCTAATGGGGTTGCAACCCACAGGTTGAGAACCACTGCTCTCGGTGGGGGGGGGGGGGGGGGAAGCAGTGTCTTATAACAATCCTACCTATCTTTTGTTGTTAAGCTAAGTCAAGTGTGGGATCTAGTCAGTCTGCAGAAATGCTATTGACACATTATAGAACCAAATCCTTTTTGGGGGATTTTACAGATGGCTGACCATTTTAAAGCAGGGGTCTTAGATGTGCACATTCTGCGCTATCTACAGATTTCTCCATTCAAAGGAACATTGGGCTTGCATCAAACATGGAGTTAGCAAGAGTTCAGTTATGTCAACAAGAAACATTGGGTGAGGCAGAGAATTACAGAGGGTAATGAAGAACCTTTGGTCAGTTCTGTGATACAGAAACGTCTGCACATGCACACGGGTACATGTGTGCTTTGAGGTAGTTGACGGGAGACTGAGTGGTTTGTCATCAGGTGCTAACATAAAGTTTGGGTGTTCAAATCCACCCAGCAGCTCTGCGGAAGAAAGGCCCTGGGAACCGCTTCCATAAAGACTGCAGGGAAGACTCTGTACGAACTTCTACTCTGTGACACGGGGTCGCCATGGATCAAGGGCTGGTTCCATGGCAGCTTACCCCTAGGCTCTGAGATGGATGATCGGCATGAGAAACATGACACCGAGAGAAAAAGGACTGATGAAACGACGAAACGTGTCATATTAACCCAAAGCTTGTGATTTCTCAAAGAAAGAAAAGAAATGCCTTTTTCATACAAGCACATCAGATTTTGCTAGCACCACAATTCAGATGCATGGATTCCTCTTCAGTCTTTCCTCTATGGTACCCAACAAGGCCACTGAAAATACTGTGACTTGATAAGAGCTGTCTGAGCCCCCAATAAACTGATTGAAAAAATATATACCGGGCTGAGCCCCGGTGGCGTAGTGGTTGTACGCAGGACTGCGGCCCACTGGGACGGAGGTTCAATTCCAGCAGTAGGCTGGGCCTCCTACTCCCACCACTGGAGTGCAGTGATGCCCCCCCCCCAAAATATATATATATATATATATATATATAATATAAAATATACACACACACACACACACACACACAC
>PVJH01045750.1:0-12215 GCA_004026705.1 Nesogale talazaci
TTCAAATATTAGAGAAACTCGTGTATGGCCTTTTGGTGAAGAGCACTGAATGTCTTGTGGACTGCCTGACAAACAGATCTCTCATAGAAGAATTACAGCCACAAGCCTCTTTAGAAGTGAGAATCGCAAGATTTCACATCATGTACTTCAGACATATTATCAAGAGAGACCAGTCTTTGGGGAAAAAAAGGCATTGTTTTTGATGCAGAGGGTCAACGAAAAAGGAGAAGAGCTGCAGCAAGGCAGACTGACGCCGCGCTCGCAAGGAAGGCCTCAAACACAGCAGCGATTATGAAGATGGTGCAGGAGCAGGCAGTATTTCCTGTTTTAAATAGGGCTGCAAGGAATTGTGACTGATTCTATACCATCTAATACCCCTAGTAGCAGACTGTATTGGTGAACTCAGTATTCGGCAAGCAGAAGCTGTAGAAATATTCAGTGGGGTGAAGTGAAATTATTTGCTCAAGTATCAATAGGCTTGTAATTCACACTAAATTATTGGATGTGACCACGCAAATAGGGGATCCAGAAATCGAGTGTAGGAAATAGTTTTTGTATTGCGCTGGGCGGACAGTGAACCGTTTAATAAAAGAGCAGAGTTCCACAACCAGCCAAAAAGAAGAGCCAAAATAGTTTTCAATATCCATGCATGACGATCCAATAGAGGAAGAGTGATATGATCATGAGTTGCAGCAGAGGGGCAGTACCAAGGCCATGTGACAGGATAACAGACTTGACCCAAGAAATTAGTACGTTGAGTGCCTTCAGGACCAGAGGTCCATGTGGCTGATGCTAAGGATCAGAGAGAGAGGTACCTGTCAACAAAACAGAAAATGAATTTTATCTTTATGATTTTTTGATGCTAATGTAAAGCCTGTTATCTTCCCAAATCAATCCCATGATAGTGATTATTGTCTGTGAGTTCTTAGTGGATAGGTCATGTAATTGTTACATACTGGGCTGTTATCCATAGGTTAACAGTTTAAATCACCACTCAGCAGGATGATAAGAAAGGCAAGGTTTGCTCCTCCTGTCAAGAGAGACCATTCCAGAAACCCAGAGGGGAAGTTCTACCCTGACTTATGGGGTCACTGAGAGTCAACATCAACTTGATGGCAGAGAGTTCAAGACTTTTGAGTATTGATTGAAACCAGAAGAGAACTAGAGCACCAAGGGAGAGATGGTTGGTGTCTGAATAGGGCAAAGAGTTATGGATATCAAAGGATGTCAGACATCTGCCGCACAGGAATTAGCCTTGGTCTGGGTTGGAGTTGGATTCTCCTGCCTTTTGCAGCCAGAAGAGGTCACAACTTGCATCCCTGCCCTTTCCACATCGGAACCAGGCATGGCATGTACTTAATGATATGAAACTGATGTCTCTATTGGATGTAATACAGCTATCTACTTTTCTTAGATGCTCTATTGAATTATAGTGGAGACAATCATAAGATGTCACTTTCCAATTGGCCTCTAGAAATGGTCAACCCTGCGGCAACCTTTATTCCTTCTAATGGAATTAAACCAAATTTAAAAATTTAACAGAAAGCAGTTTTCCATGATGTGTTTCTTATGTGATTTCTTATTAAAAAAAACCCAAACAGACAAATGAAAAAAATCTGAGCTTTAGGTTAAAAACCTTAAAAGCATTTCGGGGAAATCTAGGCTTATCCTTTTTCTTAGAAAGACATTTCAATTTAGACTTTGAATATCAAGGTCTAGAATCCATTAATGAAGGACACAAACAAAGTATATATAGCTAAAAAAAACATTGCTTTGACAAATCATTTTGTCAAATGATGATGACAAATCATCAGTGATATCGGATTAACAAGATTTTTTTAAGGTAGTTTATATGAAACACCATCCTGACAGTGGCAGTTATCAAATGGAGTGTAACAAATATACAATCAGATTTTATTCAGTTAGCTCAAATGTATGAATTAGTCCCTGCTGTTTTAACAAGTATCTAACTAATATCTTTCACCTGCCCCCTAACTGATCCTCTTGTAGAATTAAATGTTTATTTCCAAGTTAAATATATAGTATATTGATAATCATTAGCAGTTTATGGACTAATTTCTAAACATTGACTATAACTAAGATCAAAATATTTTTTTCTTTAATGGTAAATAAGGAGAAAAGTAAAAGATCTTTCACTGCGGTACTATCCAAATGAGTAATCACAAAATGCTAACTGGGAGAAAAAATAACCCACCTATTTATTTTGACATTAGTTCCCAAAGAGCATAAAATTCAATGGAACAAAAGCTCACTTACTGAAATTATTGAAAGATTTTCTACTCCTGAAGGAACAAGTTTTGTTTTTAGCTTTTTATATAGAAAAATTCACATTGTTTTGCATGAATATTGAGCTACCTTCCCCCAAGATATTGAAACAATTTTATTAATACCTTCCCTATTAATAGTTTTCCATATTTAAATATACCACAAGAACATACATTAGTATCTATATTATTTTCTTAAATACAGGAAAATTTAAAATTTTGAATTCTTCAGGTGTATCTGTCCCTTTCATGCAGTGGATTGGTTAATATGGACTTTCTAGTCCCACTCCTTTATTTTGTCTTGTATCATAAATTCTCTCCATGGTGGCGATGGGCTCATTTTTGAATGAGTTGTCTGTTAGGTTTAAGAGGCAGGGTTGAGGTGCAATGTATCTTGAGGCCACACCTGAGTAGAAGGTGTAAGTTTCTTACCATCCTAAATTTCTTTAGGAGTTATATCAACAGATTAGCCTCATTTTGATATTTTTGTTGACAAATATTAATTTATTGTTTTAATCTGTTGCCTTATTAGGCAAACTGTCACTTTTTGCTTAATTAAGGAAACTAAGAGATAGGGATTGGAGAACTGGATGAGACCAGCTATGGTTCACTTAACATCAACAGTTATGATCAAGTGTCTTCCTCATTATCTTCTGAGGTAATAATACTAGAAACATAAGCCCATTAAGACCCTGGCGATGAGCAAAGTGCCATCTTTGTGCCCCTCATTCCCCAAAGAGCATTTGCGGGTACTATTTTTATGCTGAATCAACCAGATCAACATCAAATTGATTCTGTTACCAAAGTCAAACATCCTAACACAGGTTGCGGGCCCAGGACTCAGGGAGCCATTTTGATGGCATAGCCCAGGGTTAACAACTTTGTCTGGCTAATTAGGTAAATATTTTTTTTCACTGTTGGTTGATTTGTGTCTCTAGAGCTGTGCCAAATGAGACCTGGGAGACCTCAGTAACACTTTAATTAAGCTCTTTTTTGTCTGACCTCTGGTTCTTGGGACTTGAAGAAGCTTCCTATTGTTTGACCTAATCAGCTACTATAACAATATGAGTCATTTCCTTGATGATTTGTGGGATCAATGAGGCACTGCTTTGAGGTACAGAACTCAAAGAAGTGAAGTAGTATAGCTGGAGGGGGAGCAATTGATAGCAGAGATGATGGAGTGGTGTGTGTTTAGGAAAAGATGGAGAGTTAGGACATCTTTAAATTCCTGTCCATAGGGAACATCCTTGTACGAATACTTTGAAAAGAAATCATTCTTGTAAGGCTATAGCAATACAATATATGAAATGACATGCAAGCATATTTAATAGAAGGAAAATGAAAGAAAAATGTGTAACATTTCAGGAATCAATAGTGAATTGCCTCTATCCACTATGTATTGTGTTATTTCCCTACGCTAATTCTCTATAAAAGGTAATGCTCCAATTTGATCAACTTCTAGATAGTCAAATTACGGACTAGTGGAGATCAAGTGGCAGGTGAAGTCAATTTCAGGGTCACATTAGATTTATTGGGATTGCTCCTTCTTTTATCTCTCCAGTCCTAGAATATCCGAAGTGAATGAAAAAGCATTGACGGTGCAGTGGTTAAGTACTCAGCTGCTAACTGAAAGGTTAACAGTTTAAACCCACTAGCCACTCTGTGGGAGAAAGATGTGGAATGTGGCTTTTAAAAAGATTTATATCTGGGAAATCTGCGTGGGCCAGTTCTACACTGTCTTGTGGAGTGACTTTGAGTTGGGTTCAACTCCAAGGTTATGTTTGTTTGTTTAACTGTATAGTCACTATCAGAAGTATAATACTGGTTCTTTGTCCTATTGAATGAAAGTTATTATGATGGAAATGTTCCATGAATGCCCTTCTCATAATCTTTGTGATGGTTATTGTTATGTATCAAGTTGACTAGGTATAATTCTTAATGTCTACAGATACTATGCAACTATTTTGTGATCTGATATGAGCAGCCAAGGGGTCTGAAGAGGAATTTCCTTTGGAGGATGGTTGGTATTCATAATATAAATGAATGCTCTGACAAAGCACGTTTTCTTCCTCATCCTGTAGCTTCATGGCATCTAATCCCATTTCTTGGAACATAAGCCAGCAGGGGCATCTAGTCTCCCCCCAAAGTGATAGGTTTTTGTGTTTTTTTATTCCCAGCTATATGAACCAGTGGAAATGTCTAATAGATGAGTGTGGGATTTTCTTGCCTCAATAATTGTGTGTGTCATGCTTCTACTAGCTTGGTGAACCATTTCCTTAAAGTGAATCTCTCTATATAAGGTAAGGTAAAAGACAATGCCATAAGATCACAGAAACTATTATCAACTAAAAAATATTGCAATGAGAAGCTACTCTTTCCCAACACAGCCTTCAACTAGGCCTATGCACTTCAGAAGGCAGTATTTCCATATCTCTTCCATTTCCTCAAATAATTCTGGCTTTTCTATATATACCACCTCAAAACAGTAGTTTTAGCATTCTACGGGAATGCAAATTGTGTTTCTTAAAAAGGTTCTTTGAATTTAGGGAATCAAATGAAGTATTCATGTATAAAATCACAGCTATTTGGCAGATGGAATAAGATTCCCTAATGAAAATCTTGTAGAATATCCTTGTTACACTTGTCTGTCAGTTTGTCATACTGTGGTGGTTTATGTATTTCTGTAATGCTAGAAGCTATGTGACTAACATTTGAAATCCCAACAGGAACACCTAGGTGAATAGGTTTCAGCAGAGCTTCCAGATTAAGAACAGAAAACAAAAATGGAATAGGCTGTTCACTTCTGAGGGATAAGTCCATGGAAACCTTATGGACCGAACTTATTTGTGGATCAATAGGGAGTTTGGTGAACAGAATAAGGAGATAGAGCGTAGCTATTTAATCATGATAGGTGTGAATCAGGGTTGTAAACTCTTTCCATGTTTATTCAAGCAAATAATAAGAGCAGTTGGATGATATCAGGAAGAATGTGACATTGGCTTATTAACAACCTGTTGATGACACAATTTTCTTTGCTGAACGTGAGTAGGACTTGAAGTCGTTGCTGATAAAGATCAAATGGTGCCCCCTTCAACTTGAATTACAACTTAACATAAAGAAGTCCCAAATACTCACATCTGGACCATTTATCATCATGATAAATGGAGAAACGTTTTAAACTGTCAAGGGTTTTTCCTCTTGCTTGGAAGCACAATCAATACTCATGGAAGCACCAATAAAGAGCTCAAACAATGTTTGTCCTTGGATAAATCTGCTACCCAGATCTTTTTAAAGTGTTGAAAACCAAAACTATGTGACTTTGAAGACTATGGTGCATCCGTTCCAAGCCATGTTCACTTGCTTCGTATGCATGTGAAAATTTGACAGTGAATAAAGAAGACCAAGGAAGAAGTAATGCATATGATGTGTGTGTAAATTGTGATGGCAAAAAAAATATTTTGAACGTACCAAGTAGTGTCCAAAGAATAAGAAGCCTGTTTTAGTAAAGTACAGCCAGAGTGCTCCTTAGAGGTAAGAGTGGAATGGCTTTGTCTCATGTACATTAGGCATGTCCTCAGGAGAGAGGACTCCTTGGAGAAAGACATCATGCTTGCTAAAGAGGCTGGGCTGTGAAATAGAGGGAACGCTTTGACAAGACAGATTGACACCGTGGCTGCCCTGCTGGGCTCAAACATAAGAACAGCGGAGAAGATTGCCCAGAACTGGGCAGGGGGTGTTCTGCTGTGCATCCAGTTGCTAGGGGTTAGAACTCTCTCGATGTGACCAAACTGTAGTTGCAGAAAAATGGGGGACTTGTGATGGTAGGAAAAAAATTCCTTGGAGCAAATGTCCTCACCTTTTGCTCACTGGTGCAGTTTTCAAGTTTCTGGAAACTTTTTCCTAATATTCCCCCATGACTTTTCTGTGCACTTAAGAAAAATCTATCAAGAGCACCTTTTGAGAATCCCAAGAAAACTCTAACCATAGCCTTCTGGGCTGACTTTTTTGCCTTCAATATACTTGGCACAGAATATCCTCTCAGGAGTCAATATTGTAATTTCATATATACATATATAGCCAATATAATATAAAATAATATAATATAATATACTATTTTAAGTCAGTTTATGAAACTACAACAAGTGTAGTACTGAGGAACATGTTTGCAGCATTAACTAACCATAGTTGTTGTATGCCAACATGTCGATTTGACTCATAGTGTCTCTATGGACACAACAGAATGAAACATTGCCTACAGTGCTATGACAGCTTCAGAATTGTTCCTCTGCTTGAGCCTGTTTTAGAAGTCAATATGCCAATTCATTTGCTTAAGGGCCTTCCTCTTTTTTGATGCCTCTTTCTTTAACAAGCCTGATTTTTTTGGTTTAACCTCTGAATGGTCTCTCCTGGCAGGATGTATGTAAGTAGCACAGATACTCTTGCAAAAACAGTTTTTCAGCACCTTTTGTGCAGTTTTGGTGGTAAAATCAGGTGCCCTGACTTATATTTTTGTCAGCTTATACTGGGGTATATGTAGTATATAAGATGAAGTCTTGCTATCATTACCTCTAAGGTGCATTATGACTGTACTTTTCCAAGACAGATTTGTTTGTTCTTTTGGCAGATCATGGTAATTTCAGATGGCCTGCTTTTGGAGGGACAGTCCCACTTTTAAACAATTTTTCCCACGTCCCATGGCATTTTTAAAAAGTCCTGATTTTTGGAAAGAATGTATGACAAGCTAGGGAATGGCAGGAGAACAGGAAGGGAATATACCCCCTCTACCCCTCATCCCCACCCCTCCCCACCCCGGTCAATGGTGTCCCACTTTACCAATGTTAAAATCTGGTTACTGTACTCAAAAGCTCCACAATTCAAATATATCAATTCTTCTTCACTCTTCCTTATTCAACGTCCAACTTTCACATGCATATTAGGTGACTGAAAAGAACATGGCTTAAGATTGGTGGACTTTAGCCTTCAAAGTAAGTTCCTTGCTTTCAAAACAGTGAAGAGATCTTGTACAGCAGATGTACCAATTGCAACATACCGTTTAGTTTCTTGGCTACTGCTTCCATGAATCCAATCAAGACAAAATCTTTGCAACTTCAACTTTTGGCTTTCTTTATATTGAGTTGTAATGCATTCTGATGAGAGAGAGACATGTTTAAACATTTTTTGGTAATAAACCCATGCATGGTTGAAGTGGAACTCTATTAGCAAGGTGGTTTATTTTTTTACTCATCTCTCTCTCTCTCTCTCTCTCTCTCTCTCTATGAAATCTGTATAAATTTTACTCTGCACAAGTACCCAGATTAAAATATTTGGTACTGAGAATGGCTCTAGAAGAACAGAAACTTACAGATGTATTTTCTGAATTTGTTATCAAGTCTAGCTACACTTACAGCCTCCAATGATTTTCTTTCCCATAGTTGCTTATCCATGGTGATAAGTGGCATAAAATATCAACATCATTTGTATAATAAATATTTGTGGGAAGCAAAGTTCTGATTCATCATGCAGCTTATAATTTTGACATTTCTGGCTAATTGATGTGTATAAGAAGACTAGGTTGGTTCTGCTTTAGTTGTGGGCGAGGGAGAAGAAGAAAAAGGAGTTCAGGGATCTGAGTCATAACTCAAGCACACCATAAAAGCCTTGTGAAACTAGTAAATCTCTAAAACTGAGCTAGTTAGAATAATAAAATATATGCTATTCACTCTGTATCAAAACTCCACATTATAAGCTCCTGTATATACATTCCTAGGATTTTAACTTTAGCTCTTCCCAATCATATGCACATGGCATTGGGCTTTGACACTAGCCCCCTATCAACTTTTTTGTTTGCTTTCTGGAGGGTGTGATTCCTGCCCCATACCCTTCTTAATAAACCAATCTGAAATGTGACTGTGGAAAAAGTTTATTCAGCTTCTTCAGGAAGAAGATACTTGCAAATAGAATTGTTAATGAAATGCCAGCTTTGTGGCTATCTCTATGTGACCCTCATTTTTTAAAACTAAATCATTTTATTGGGGGCTCGTACCTTGCTTTCTACTTTAGCCCTTGACATCAGCTTCTCATTTTTTCCTACCTCTCCACTCTCCCTCCCTCATAAACCCTTGATAATTTATAAATTATTATTATTTTGTCATATCGTACACTGCCTGGCAGCTCCCATCACCCATTTCTTCACTGTCCGTCCTCCAGCTAGAAGGCTGTATGCAGATCTTTGTAATCAGCACTTCCTTTCTACACCACCTTGCCGCCACCCTCCTGTATTGCCACTCTCACTACTGGTCCTGGACTCCCTGTGTTTCCACTTCCTATCTGCACCAGTGTACCTTGTCCAGTCTAGGTGGATTTGTAAGATAGGATTGGGATCATGATATATGGGGGGAGGAAGCATTTAAGAACTAGAGGAAAGTTGTATGTTTCATCATTGCTACACTGCACCCTGACTGGCTTGTCTCCTCCCTGTGATCCTTCTGTAAGGGGATGTCCAATTGCCCACAAATGGGCTTTGGGTCTCCATTCTGCACATCCTCTCATTCAGAATGATGTGATTTTTGTTCCTTGATACTTCTACGTGTGCTTTGCTGCCTCTGTGCTAGATGGCTGCTTATTTACCTTTAAGGCTGTAAGATCCCAAGTGCTTTATCTTTTGATGGCCTGGCACCATCAGCTTTCTCCACCACTCTTGCTCATGCCCCCACCTGTCTTCAGCAATCATAATGGGAAGGTGAGCACATGGTGGCATTTTTTTTTTCCTGTTTGATGCCTGAAATCTGATCCTTTTCACACCTCATGACCACACAGACTGGTGTGCTTCTTCCATTGTGGGCTTGGTTGCTTCTCAGCTAGATGGCCATTTGTTTAATCTTCAAGCCTTTAAGACCTCAGGCACTATATCTTTTGATATCTGGGCACCATCAGCTTTCTTTGCCACATTTGCTTATGCACCCATTTGTCTTCAGGGATTGTGTGGACTAGGTGAGCATCATGGAATACCAGCTTAATAGAATGAAGGGTTATTGCACTAAGGGAGTACTTAAGTGGAGGCTCAAGGTCCATCTGCTATCTTAATACTAAACCTATAAATATATATACATCGATTTATTTCCTCTTTTTCATAAATAAATATATTTACATATGTACATGGCTATATTTAGACCTCTATAAATGTCCTTTAACGCCTAGTTTTTTACTCTATTTCCATTTACTTTCATCTTGTCCCACTATCATTCATCCTTAGCTTTCATTTGGGTTTCATTACTTCCTTTCAGTTACATTATCCTGGCTCAAACCCTACCAGACTTCCAACACTCTCCTTGCCATCGATTTTGGATCACTTGTTCTTCCCTTGGCCCTTAGTTTGTTTTCGCCACTTCCTTTCCTCCACCTTCCCTTCTCCATGTACCCCAGGAACCGTTGTCCCATTGTTTTCTCTTCCCAATTTTTATCCAGGTATGCTCCCTTCTAGATTTGCTCCATTTTGAGGGGTTCAGATTGCATTTCTTCTTCACCTTGTGACCCCCAGAAATGTCCACTGTCACAGTCTGCTTCAGTTAGGAGACAGTGTGACACATGCTGTTGCCATCTGACCAGTCCCTTCTGTTTTCCATTAGCTCCCCACTGGTATGTCATCCAGAAAGCATAATGTGCCAGCATGGGGTCTAGTGCAGCTCTTTCTCTTCCTCCCTCCAAGTTTGCCTCCATGTGGGTGTGGCATGATTGTCCCTACCCCCAAGGTGGTCTGAGCCATGCGCACTTCCAGGTGGGGTGTCAGTCTGACTCTGGTTGGGGCTAGCCCAGTTGTTCTCTCTTTTCATGCATCCTTCCATGTAGCCACTCTGTCCTCATGATTTGGTGCTTCTTGGTAGGGTCTGTGTGCTCACTCCAGATTCTGTGGAGATAAGACCCCAGATTCTGTGGAGATAAGACCACTACTCTCTACCTGGGTGGGTTAGTGTCCTGCTTCCTCCATTGTCATTTCACTTTAAAACCTCATTTTTATCCCGGCCCCTTCCTCTGTCATTTTCCCATTTCTGTGTTGGACCAACACATACCTCCTACCCAAATGTTATAAGTGACTTCTCTTCTCTACCTACTGTGCTGATTACTCTTACCTCAGGGATCTCATGCTCTGCTTCTCTTTTTGTAATTGACTGACTTTGTTTAGCATAATTTCCTCCAACTCTTCCTATGAAAAACATGTTTCATGTGCTCATCAGTGCTTTTGAGTGATGCATAGTACTCCACTGTGTGTATGTATCAGAGGTTACTGATCCACTCATCTACCGATGGAAATTTAAATTGCTTCCAACTCTTTGCACTTGTGAATTGCATTGCAATAAATATGGAGTGCACACAACTGGTCATGATTTATTTCTTACCTCTTCCGGGTATATACCCAGTAGAGGGATAGCTGTGTCATAAGGTAGCTCAATTTCTGTCTTCTTTAAGTATTGCCAGACTGCTTTCCATAGTGGCTGTGCATATCTACAGAGCCACCAGAAATGTAGGAGAATTATTATTTCACCACATCTCCAACATTTTGTTGCTCTCTGGTTTTCTGATTTGGGCTAGTCTCAAAGGTATTATATGGTATCCCATGGTTGTTTTGATCTACATTTCTCTGATTGCTAATGATCAGAATCATTTTTTCATATGCTTATTGGCCATATGATTCTACTCCCCAGTGAAGTTTCTTTTCAGTTCTTTTCCCCACTTCTTCAAAGAGTTAATTGTTGTTTTCTCTTTTTGCAGGGAAGGGGAGTATTTTAGATTTTTGTAATAAGCTCTTTGTCTGTTGTGTCTTTGCTAGAAATCCTCTCCCAGTCTGTGGTGTGCCCTGTTACCCTCTAAAGTCTTTTGATGTAAATGCCATTTGCCAGTTTCATATTCCCTGTATGTGTATCCTGCCCAATTAGAGTTAGCCTTTGTATTCCCTGGAACAAGGTTCTTAGGTTTGTCCTGATTCCTTTGTTAATAGTCTTGATGGTTTGTGGTTTAATTCTAGGTCCATGATCCACCTTGAGTTTGTTCTTGTGCATAGGGTGCTTAATTTTTCTACCTGTGGATTTCCATTATTTCCAGCAACACTTGTTAAATAGGACGTCACCCTCACACTTGATGCTTTGAGAGCCTATGTTGAAAATCAGTTGTCTGTATGCTGATAGTTTTATTTCTGGGTTTTCTATTCTTTTCCATTGGTCTGTGCATTTGTCATACCAGTACCATGTTCTTTTGACCACTGTGGTTTTGTAGTAGGTGTGAAAGTCAGGTAAAGCAAGCCGTCTGACTATGTCCTTCTTCTGGAGGAGATCTGCTAATTCTGGACTTCTTTCCTCTCTGTAAGAAAGTGATAGTTTTTTTTCCAATTCTCTGAAGAAGGTTGTTGGTAATTAAATCACGATACCATTAAACTTATAAAGTTTAACGCATAGGATAGACATCTTTACTACATTGAGTTTTCCAGTCTCTGAGCATGGGATACTCCTCCATTTGTGGAGATCATTTTTGTTTTCCTGTAGTAGGGTCCTGTAGTTTTCCATGTATAAGTATTTTGGGCTTTTTGGTTAGATTTATTTCTAGAAATTTCAGTTTGTTCTTGCTATTTTGAATGGTACTGCCTTCCTGACCCCCCTTTCCATGGTCTTGTTGGATGTATACAGCAAACAAATCAACTTATATTTGTTAGCCTTGTATCCTGTCACTCTTCAATATTCCTCTATTGCTGTCAGCACTACAGTTGTGGAGCTTCTGGGATTTTTTTTTTATTTATTTTTTATTTTTTAATTCATTTTATTGGGGACTCATACAGCACTCATCATATTGTATACATACATACATACATACATATGTTGTGTCAGTAGTTACATCTTTTCTGGGATGGGGTGGGGTTCTTTTTTTTTTTTTTTTTTTTTTTTT
>PVJH01045751.1:0-12219 GCA_004026705.1 Nesogale talazaci
ATGGAGAGACCTGGAGGGCATTATGTTGAATGAAATCTATCCATCACCAAAGTACAAATATAGTATATGATTACTTATATAAAATCAAGTAAAAAATGTCTCACTAAATAAAACATTCTTTGATGGCTACCAGGGTGGGAAAAGAAGGGGGGGGGGAGCAGCCATGAGTTAGAGGCTTGTTAAAAGTGAACTTGGATGAAGGGGAAGGCAATATAAGACACCAGGGAGGTTAGGAAAAAATCATGGAAGACACTAGGAGATTTGCAAGCATTGAAGACAACGAAGACAAATGCCGTTGTATGCAAAACCCTGAAATTGTGGTGATCTTGGGGCAGATACTTGGATAAACATGCAGGCTGAGCATGTCTAGAAGGGAGTATACTCAGATGAACATATACTTAATAGGAGATGTCCATGTGATGAAATACACAAGGGGCAATGTTATGAAAACTTCTTAGATATAACCAAACACCTGGAGTCACTGGGCTTGAGTACTCAAGTCATACTCTTGGGAGACGTCAAGTTCAGTGGCATAACAGCTCACAAAGACAAAACATCTACATCCTCCTTGGATGAGTTTTGCTGGCTCTTAAAAAAACTGTAACAGTCACCTAAAATACAGCTATTTGCCTTTTTCCATCTAGAGGAAGGATAAATGATTAAAATGGAGAAACACATGGAAACAATCAATCCAGTTGACTAATGGATCACACATACATCTGTCTCCACAATTCTGAGACAAGAAGAACTAGATGGTGCCCAGCTACTTCTACCAACTACTGCAAAAGGATCACATGATAAGGTCTTGTATCCCATGGGAGGAAAATGGAAAACAGAACACAAAAGAATAAAAAAATAAAACAGAACACAAAAGAATAAAAATAACCCAAGGGTTATTGGTCAGAGAGAGAGACTGGTAAACCCCAAGATTATGGTACTTAGTCACCTTTCAGGTCAGGTCTAGTCTGTGTTAGAATAACCAACCACTTAAGATCAAGAGGACACTTTGTGCCCATGGACAGAGGGTTAGGCCAGAAGAAGGAATGGAAACGGGCATCACTGAGAGGAAGACAGATAAGGGATTGTGCACTGAGGGGATGTCAGTGAATAAGTTGAAACAAAATGTGCACAAATTGTTGAATGTAACACTGATGATCTACTTTGCAAACTTTCACTTAACTCACAACAAAAAACTTTTTTAAAAAAAGGCTAATGGATAAACTAGCTGGTATATCCACACTAAAGAATACTATTCAGCAATAAAAGGGAATAGTTAATGCAGTAAAATGCACCAATCTCAAAATAAGCACGGTGAGATGAAGAAGGAAAGCACAGATATTGTATAGTCTTATTGATATGAAATGTAAAATGTGAACTGGGAGTGACAGAAAAGAGACAAATGGTTTCCCAGGAAAAAGAGGGAAGAATGATAAAGGAGGACAAGGACATTTGAGGCTTTGTACCAGCTACCTTGTGCTTAGCAGCTGCACATTTAATCCAATATCTAGGAGGGTTACTTAATATCCTAATAAATCAGTTTGATGAGGAAAAAAAAGCCCTGAATATTATTTAGAAATGGCTGGTTAGTAGCAGAAGAAACAACTTCATTGTTAAAAGTGAATGTTTGGGGGGAGTGAGAATTGCAGATCAGAAGGGATGAGGTGAAGACAGAGGCCTCTTGTTCTTTGTTAAACTTTAGGAACATTGATATTGACTTTTCTTCATTAAAATAATAAAGTCACATACATGGAAACCACTTTCTGAAGCAGGCTTGTTCAAAGAGGAAGGGAAGCTTGTGGCATTTCTGCTCTGGGCTTTTGCAGGCTTTCCTTTGTTCATTGGCACCTGGGTGAATCATTCTATGTTCAGACTGGGCAGAGAACCAATCCTGATGACCAAAGGCTTGGTGGTGGAAGAGAAGGTCATTCCCTTGTCCTGTTGAGTCCTCTGATAAGTGACATGGAAGCCGATGGAAGAGCAGCAATGACAGACAAGGGTCAAGCACAGATGACAGGGAGGTCGGAAGAGAAGAGACTGAAGGACTCTCAGGCAGAGGATGTGTGACTAGCTCTGGGCACCCCAACTCAGCCTTTTCTCCTCATCTAGGTCCCTAAGGATGTTTGTATTAATCTACAGGCTAATTCCAAGTCTCCAAGAATTTAGCAGAAAGGCAGTATGTTAGAGGGATTAAACACATTGACTCTGACGCCCAACTATTTGGACTTAAATCTCAATTCTGTCTTCCCTGGCCATGGAATGGACTTACTTTATCTGTGGCTTGGTTTGTCCATCTAAAGAATGGGGCTACTGACTCATAGGAAGGAGCTCTGATGGCATAGTGGGTGACATTTTGGGCTGCTAACCCCAAGGTCAGCAGTTCAAACCCAGCAGCCAATCTGTGGGAGAAAGAGGAGGCTTTTTACTCCCATAAAGAAGCAGAGGTGAAGGGAGAGGGTGGACAATGTAAAATATGAAAAATAAAATAACTTACAAATTGTCAAGGGTTCACAAAGGTGGGAGGCTGGGGGAGGAAGGGGAAAAAAAGAAGAGCTGATACCAATGACTTAAGTAGAAAGAAAATGTTTTGGAAATGATGAAGGCAACATATGTACAAATGTGCTTTATACAATTGAATGATGGATTGTTGTAAGACATGTAAAAGCCCCTCATAAAATGAGTTATTAAAATAAAACAACGAAAAAGATTTTCAGCACCAGAAACCCACAGGGACCGTCCTCTCCTTGTCTTGCAAGATTACTAGGCATTGAAATTGACCCAATGGCAGGGACTTTGATTCCCAGGGGTGATTATGAGGATGATCTGCTAACCTAATACACACACACACACACACACACAGAGCTCCCTGAGCATCTGGGTCAGTATCAGGGTGCAGAAATTTGCATGCATTTCCAAGATGCATGCGAATCAGAGAGGTCTGGGTTCATGTCCCAGCTCAGTCACTTTGTACTTTGTACAGTGAGCTTGGGTAAGGTGTTCCTCCTTCTTGAGTTGATTTTCTCTTCCATAAAATGGAAATTACAAAACATACCCTGAAGGATTATCAGGAGCATTGTAGAAGTTGACAGTCACAAAATTTTGGAGATAGGGCTTGGCACAGGGTCAGAACTCTACGTGGGAAGCCAATGCTTCTCTCTATCTGGGGTTAAACTCCCTGATCTCACACACCCACATTTACTGCATTGTTGGAATTGATAAAGATCTCACCAACAAGTCTGAAGACCCATGGCCTAGCGGGGAGACCATGGACTTCAGAGTGAAATAGATAGTCGGTGAGATGTTTGGTGAGTTGCAGCCCCTCTCCGCTTCTCATGTTCTGGTCCTGTTATGGCGAGGATGATTGCGCTATCTACATCACAGGGCTGCTGTGAAAAGTAGATGAGGTAATATGCATCAGTGACTGGCACATCACACATATTGAACAAACACTGGTCCCTCTTTTGGGGCAGGGATGGAATCTGATTCTATGACTGGTTACCTGCTCTTCAGAAGGTAAGCTAGTCATGGAGTGAATACTGTGCTGTCCTGGAGAGAAGACACCCAGATTTCTGTCCCGGCAGGCCTGCCTGAGTGGCTGACATATCTATTATAGATGTCTTATGCCCAATAAATATTTCAATGCAGATAAATAAAGGATGTCATGGGTCTCTCAGTGAGTGACTTCACAGCTCACTGCACACATGTCTATCCCTGATTCCATCCCACGTTAGGGTGTCCCATGAGGCCCATCACTGTCCCTGGCCAGACAGCCTGCACCGACGTCAGGCCTTAAGACACAACCAAGCTGGCTGCATGGGGCAAAGGAGAGGCAGCTTCTCTCATTGGGATGCCATGGGGGATACCGGGAGAACCAGGAGTCTGTTCCATGGGCTGGTACACTCAGATAGCCTCTACCCTATGAATCATTCCACACGACCCTGACGAGAGACAGCACTGTGCTCTCCAGACATCCGGCCTTGTCTGTGACTGAAAAAGACACCTCTGTAGGTGCTTTCAGAGGAGTTGCTAGGACATGACTCCAGGGAGCAAGCACTTCCCAGACTCTGTTAGGCTGGGTTGACTACAGTAACAGATCCAGAGATTTGTATAGGAGAAAGCTTTATACCCAAGACTAATTGCATATTAAGAAAACATCCCAGGCCAGTCCAGGTCAAGTTCACAGTGCAATATTAGTCCATAAATTCCTCCTTAGACTCACATAGCCATGCAATGATGCTGAATGCAGGAAGATCACAGGCCAATGGAAGGCAAGTCTTATGGGTCCGGTGGTGGTGGGAGAAGCTTCTCAGTGCTGGCGAGGGTTTCCACGCAGCTTCTCCACCTCCAGGGCTCTGGCTGTCCTCAATGTGGCTCTATGGGGCTTGTCAACAGAAATGTGTAGCTGAGAGAGAGAGTGTGTCACACCTCTGGGGAGGAAGAGAGGGTAACTCCCAGTATCCTCATGAAGACATCATGTCCACCAGGAGGGATTACCAGGTTATAACCTGCTTGACAGGCTGGACTCCACCCCTTCATTCATAAAACCTCACGTTGACAGGTGACTGCGTAATGACCACACAGACTCATCCTTAAGGCACCTCCACCCTGGCCCTACAAAGAGGAGCCAGGCAGCCATCTGACTCACTCATTCATTTGTGTATTCAATAAAAGATTCTCGCATGTCTTCCATGTGGCAGGCATTAGAAACATAGTGGTAATGAGGTGGACAAGCAGGCAGGATTGTCCTTGTGGCAGGCAGGATTCTACAGAAGCCACCATGATTCCTGTTCCCCCCTCCCCAGCTCCAGAACCTTCCGGTGTGCACTCCCTGTATAATGCAATCTCCTTGAGTAGTCAAAGAGCCCAGGAATATGATGGGGTTTCATTCTGGGATGGCCATTGTGAGGTACCACCTTATGCACATTGGGGCGCAGCACTGCCCAGCCCTCTGCCCTCACCAGTGTTGGTCTTACGCTTTAGCCCCAGGTCAGCAAACTTCTGAGACAGAAGAGCCCACCCTCTCTCTCTCTCTCACAACAATTTAAAAATTATTCGAGAGTCATAAACATGTTTACAAACAAATGACACCACCATTATTAGAACCATCTCCTTGAAATTTGTTTTCCATTCTACTGCTGGGCCATGTGTGGACAGAACAAGCAGCATCTGGTTCTCGAGCCACAATTTCCAGCCGCTGTCCTATTGTTGCAGCCACTATGCCAATCCATCTTGCCAGGGTCCGCCTTTATTTCCCTGCCCCTCTATGACGAAGATGAGAGAGTTTTCAGTTGTAAGGAATGTCCCGATCCGCTTGATGAAGAGCTGAAAAGGTAGATAATGCTGGTGCGTCTGGCCTAAACAGGCAAGACACTTTAAAATGAGAGACTTGTGAAGAGGGAGAGAGGCTTCTCCTCCTGCCTATCAAAAAGTGAGCTTTCCTGTTGTGATGAGGTCTGTGAGAGGCCCACTTGGTATGGAGACTGAGAAAGGCCCCTGACTGATGGCCAGCAGTAAAGCATAGACTTCTATACTACAGCTCTAAGAATCAGAATTCAGCACCATGGACTCCCCCACCAGCATTTTGACTGCAGCCTGGTGAATCCAAGAGGAGAGGACCCAAGTGAATGAGGCCTACATCGCTGACCCAAGGAAACGATGCATTGATCACTGTGTGTCACTGTAAGCCACCGAGTGTGTGACACTTTTCCAAGCATCAGTAGAGAATCCACTTATGCTCGTGGTTCTGTGTTCCTGAGGCAGGTAGAGGTGGCAGAGACGGATCATTTTCACTGGTGCAGGGACTACATTAGGAAGCTGGAGATCTCCTTAATGGGACCTGGCAAAAGAGCAAGAGGCACTGGACAGTCACGGAGCGTCTAGTCTAGAAGCTAGGGAGAGGAACAGCATTTCTGGGGGAGGAATGGCAGGTCCAAAGTCATCTAGGCTGTGGTTAGAATGAGAGGAGGAGGAGGCACTGGCAAAGGAGAGGTCCACACCACATGATTACAGTCTAGGGCCCTTAAAAATGCTCCTCTGTCTCTGGTCAAAAAGAGTCCACTTGTCAGTGTGTACCAGCCGGACACAGTCTCGTGAAGGTCAGATCCTGCCTGTTAGGCCGTGACTGTGGCCAAGTAGAGTCCCAGCTGCACAAAGCATAGGTGACGTTGGCTACTTGGTGAGCTGAAGTGAAGCAGGTGACTTGCTGAGTGCCCCAGCCAGAAGCTGAGTCCACTCCACCCAACCCCCCTCCCCCACAGTCTGGGAATCAGGAAGAGAAGCCTACTTCCCTCCACACTTTGAGGAAAGGAGTCTCAGAGAAATTCTAAGTCACTCAGGAAGTTCAATAGCACAGTCTGTGGGGAGCACAATTGCCCGTTTCTGGAACAGCAAGGATGGATTTCTGGTCCAGATCAGCTCCAGAGTCTGTGTGGGAGGTGGTGGGCATCGATACAGACTCTGTGACCCGAGGACTCTTTCATCTACATGACTGTATCAGTCAGATCAAATTTTGGGTCTTGGACCAATCAACAAAGACAGGGGTGGCAGGAGGGGTGAACACATTCAGTTGCTCCCTGAAAAGTTGAAGGTGTGAGTCCTCTCAGACACTGCTTGAAGAAAAGTCTGGGGTTTGCTCTGAGAAACCAGTCATTGAAGACTCTATGGAGCTACAAAACATTGAACTCAAAATGAATCAAAGACCTACATGTAAGTCCTAGAGCTATAAAACTCCAAAGACCTACATGTAAACCCCAGAGGTATAAAGATCATCAGAAGGAATAAAAAAAAAACAGGGACAAACTTAAGGACCTTGATACATGACATAAACACACTATCAAACATAATGGAAAACACACAGCAGAGGACTGAGGTCTCCTGAAAATAAGACACTTATGTGCTTCAACAGCCTTCATCAAAATAGTGAAAAGACTGGAGATTAGACTTGGAAAACAGTCAATAGACTAGAAAAAATGTTGGCAATGATCTATTAGACAAATCTATAGAGAAATGCAACATTCCAACAAGAAAAGGATGAATAATACAATAAAGAATGCACAGGAACACACAATTCACCAAAGAAGACATTGAAATAGTCAACAAACATAAGAAGGGGTCTGGATCACTAGTCACTTCAGAGATACAAATCAATCCAATGATGAGTTACCATCTCCCACTGGCATTGACCTCAAAGTTGTTGTTGTCTTTAACTGAGAAAATAATAAAGACTGGAGTGGGAGCAGAGATTTTAGAACCCTCACGCACTGCTGGTCGGACTGTAAACCCACACAACCACTGCAGGCAGTGGGACATCCTCAAACAACTGGAAATAGAGAGATATGGACCAGCGACCCCTGAGGTGGATGCACATTCTAAATAAGTAAGGTGTACACCATGTTTATTGAAGCACTGCACAGATGGAAACATCCTAAATGTCCATCAGTGGAAGAATGGACAAATAAACTTTGGTGCACACGAATGGAATATTACACATCACTGAAGAATGATGATGAAATTGTGAAGTGTCTCCAGGAGGTCCTCCTTGGGGAACATTGTCCTCAAGGATATTAGTCCATCACTAAAGGAGAGATGGTGTATAAAACCACTATTATAAAGGAAGAGGCAAGACAAAGAGGTTTTCTAACTGGAGGAATTACACTTTGATGGTTATGTAAGGGCAGGAAGGAGGGAGGGGAGAGAAGCTGAAATGATAGGGTAGAGGGCAGACGGGTGTTACCTGGGGTGAAGAGGAAGAGAGTAATTGGGGGAAAAGAGGAAGAGTTTGGCAGGCTGGATAAGTATCTTATATTGTGAGTACAAAATTGAGCATATGGAACATTAAACCTCCACCAAATTCACAGTGGTGAGCCTTGGTGGCGTCAGCCTGCAGTCTGTACGGTTGGCAGTTTGAAACCACCAGCTGCTCCATGGGGGAAAGTCTGGGATTTCTACTCCCTTAAACAGTTACAGTCTCCCATAGGGGGTCACTATGAGTCAGCATTACCTTGATGGCAGAGAGTTTACCTAATTCACAACCAAAAATGTAAAAACCAAGAGAAAAGAAAACCCCATGTAGAACTGTTCTCATGAGACACACGGGGGTCCCGTGGGTTGGTAGACTTGACAGAAGCTCCTTGTTACATGTGCCCAAATGCCTGGGGACAAACTGAGAGGACAGTAGAGGGGTCTCAAGGAGGTGGGCTGTCTTACAGAGTAACTAAGGATTCTGGGGCATCAGGGGATCCTCAGGGTAGAAAGAAAGGTCCCTATCCTTTCCAGACACCTTGATCAACAAAAGAGACAGACAGTCATAAAAGATAACATCAAGAGAGTAGAGCTAAAAAAAACCCAAAACAACCAAAATTACTGTCATCCAGTGTATGCCAATTTATAGTGATTCTACCAGATAGGGTAGACCTGCCCCTGTGAGTTTCGGAGATTGTACCTCTTTATGGAAATAGAAAGTCTTATCTTTCTGCTGAGGAGTGGTTGGTGGTTATGAATGACTCGCCTTTTGGACCGCAGCCCGATGTGTAACACGAAGCACCCCAGAAAAGAGACAATTCAAATAGGGCAACTGCACAAGGAGACATCAGAGAAGGGGTCCTAGAGCACTGGTTCTCAACCAGTGGGTCGCGACCCCTTTGGGGTTGAACAACCCTTTCACAGGAGTCTCCTAACCGTCAGAAAACATATAAATATTTCACATATTGCATTGTGATTAGTCGCTGCTTTAATTATGTTTAATTTGTAACAATGAAAATACATCCTGCATATCAGATACTTATATGACGATTCATATCAGTAGCAATATTACAGATAGGAAGCAGCAACGAAAATAATTTTATGGCTGGGCATCACCACAACATGAGGAACTGTATGAAAGGGCGGGGCAATAGGAAGGTTGAGAAACATTGTCCTGGAGGAAGAGGCATCTTTGCAGGACCTTAAACTAAGGACAGAGAGTTTCATAAGCAAAGAGATTCAAGACGAGATAGAGAGGAAACGGCTGGTTGGGAGCACAGTATGAGCAGAGGTCCTGGGGTGGGTATTGGACCCTGGTGTATCAATGTCTCTTTCAAGCAGAGAAACCACACTTATCCTCTCTCTCCCATGCTTGGCTCAGAAGATGAATGCCTGCTCAATGGACATTGCAAGAGGTAAAAATGACCAGTTTTCCTGTCTAGGTTCCTGGACGCTAGTCAATGGTCTTCCACTTCAGTCAACAGTTTCCATGTGAGTAGAGCAACTCTGGGTCCTGGTAAGGCCAGCTGGCAAGCTGGCAGAGGGATTAGGGAGTCTTGCAAAGAACCTCGTGGATGGTTGAGAAAGGGTGGGGGAAGACCCAGTCCCAGAAGAGTGTGTAGAGGGGACCCAGGCATGTTCAACCAGGCCTGGGGTCTGAGCAGGTCATGGGAAAGAAGATGGTTCCAATCTCTAAGGCAGCTGTTCTCAACCTGAAAGGGCGTCACCCGATTCATAACAGTAGCAAAATGACAGTTATGAAGTAGCAATGAAAATAATTTTATGGTTGGGGAGGAGTCACTACAGCATGAGGAACTGTATGAAAGGGTGGGGACATAAGGAAGGGTGAGAACCACTGCTTTAGGGCTCTTTGACTGAAAGACAGAGAGAAGCCATTCAGGGAGTGTAATTAGAGACCAGTGGGAGAGTTATCTTCGAGGCCAGAGAATGGTGTCTCCTCCGTCATCTCTCAGCCTGCTCGCCTCTTGGCTGGCCTGACAGGGTTGTTCCCCTCGGCCAACAAGAAGGCTGTTATGCTTAGTCTCTGAGTGTTTCAAAGCTCAGGGGCCAGAGAACCCCTTCCGTTCTCACACCGTGTGATGTTGCCTCATGTGAGACATGCATGTATCCATCCATCCTTCAACGAACCCTGGTCCTCTAGAGCTAGCAGCAATGATGGAGCTCATCAATCACACGGTCCGTGAGATGGTCACGCACCAGCTTCTCAGTGGAGCATTTCTCAAAGAAGAATGAAGGGTGAGTTGTCAAAAAAACAGAAAAAAAGTGGAAATGGGTCCAGAGGCACCAAAAGAATGGCTTTCCACACCAAACTCACTGCCATGGAGTCAATGCTGACTCATCATGACCCCCTGTAGTTTTTCAAGACTCTAACTGTTTACAGGAGTAGAAAGCTCATTCTTTCTCCCAAGGAGCTACTGGTGGTTTTGAACTGCCAACCATGTGGATCACAGCTCAAAACATAACCGCTCTACCATGAGGGCTCTGGCTCCCCACACAGTGGGCTACTTTTTAGTCTTCCTAGCACCTGAGAGAGCTTTGTGAATGATGTCACTGATGGCCTGCGTTTCTCCCCAGCTTTGTTTCTTGAGGGACTCGGTGTTGAGTGGACTCTGTTCGATGCCTTGCTGCCAGTCTTCTTCCCAGCAACTGGAGAGCTCATTTTCCTATGGAAGGTCAAACCGTTCAAAGGGCAAAGGTCTAGATTTAAAACTATCAGACAGAGCCGCGAGTCCTGGAGGTCAGAGAGCCCAGTAGATGTGACTGTGATTGCAGTGGCAGGGTGGTGGCTATGACAGGTGGTGAACACAGTGAAAACCTGAGTGCAGGCCCTTTGGCTTCATCTACCAGCACAGCGGGGTCAGCAATTCCTGTTCTGCTGGAGGTCCATTTGAACAACAAGAAAAGTGATGGAATTGTATAGTTCCTTCCTTAAATCCCAGGCACTGTTCACCATGACTTAGGGATTCTTATCCTCATTTTGTAGAGGAGGAAACTGAGGCACAGAGAGGCTAAGCACCAGGCCCAAGCGCACATAACTTGTGAACTACAGAACTGGGTTCCCAACCAGGTAGAGTGATTCAGAGTCTGCGCTCTTAACCAGCAGGCACAACTCCTCTCCTGACTGTTCATAGCTCCAGGCCCCTGCGTACAGGCGGAGGGAGCTGTGTTGTCCTCCTCGAGTATGATGCTCTCTCCTTTAATTGTCCTACCAAGGAGGAGACACAGAACCCTGGGCCTACAGGACATCCCCTACCCAGCCATCCATCTCTCCTCCTTTTCCCCCTGCATCTTCAACTGCCTCCCTCCCTCCATTGGATTCCACCCATAACTGGAAACCATTGTGCTTGTTCTCTGCATGCACCCAGGACAGAGTCCGTGACTGGGGGTGGCCTGCTCCCCCAGCCACACCACAGAGGGAGAAGTGCAGGGCTCATTTTGCGAAAGCAAACTACAAGTTCCCACCCTTTATCAGACTTGAGCCTCCAACTCCAAAAAAAAAAAAAAAAAAGCCCCCAAACAAACAAACAAAAACACCTACAATCTCAGGATGGAGGCAGTTTCTGGATCTTACCCGAAGCCCCCACCTGCCAAGTCAGACAGACCACCAGACAGACAGGGGGTGGGGGTAGGGGGGCAGTCTGTGACCCTGAACAGGTGCAATTAGGAGCCAGGCCAACGGTCCGCCGGCACACTTCCGGAAACATGGTGCGATCTGGGCCGTCAATTATTTAAACCTTAATTAACATAGCTCTGCATGTCTTTTTGGGGGGGCGCCCACAGAACACACGGCATTGTTATCGTGGAAGAAAAGGGAGAATGAAATATTGATGGGGCCGGGCTTTGTTCTCTGCTCAGCGAGTGCGGGCTGCTTGTAGGCAGCGGATTCCCGCCGTTGCTGCAGCTTTAATTAGGAAGGTCGGTGGCTTCTCGGGCGTCTTGGATTCCTTTAATTTCCACAGAGGGAAGCGGCTTCTGAATTTTATTGAACACAGTTGAATTTTTATTTTCAAAAATCAAAACAGAAACAGTTCTTGGCATCTGTTATGAGCGCTGGGTGTTATTTGCTCTTTAGAGATAAAGTTGTTTTTATACGGGGAGCGAGAGCCAGGGAAAACGGGGCCGGAGATTTGTCCTGGGAAAGAGACTCAACTGGGAGACAGAGGGTAGTCAGCAGAAAAATAACCCCGCGCTTGCTAGCTCCCTTGCTCGCCTCCCCTTGCCCGCCTGCCTGCCTCGCTGCCTGGGCTCCTGGCTCTGGCGGCCCAAGAAATCCATTTGACAAGGAGCACTTGCAGCTGAGCTGCTCCAGAAATTTCTGCAGCAGGAAACTGTGAAGAGGCCATGGAGACACTGGAGACCCAGGAAAGGCCAAAGCTGGGGTAGGGATGAGGTGTGCAGTGTGAGAATGGAGAGAGAGAGAGAGAGAGAGAGAGAGAGAGAGAGAGAGAGAGAGAGAGAGAG
>PVJH01045752.1:0-12221 GCA_004026705.1 Nesogale talazaci
ATTCTATGAGTCGAAATCAAAGACACCTAACAGCAGCTTCTCTGTTGTGGATTGAATTGTGCATCCCCCCACCCCACCCCACCCCCAAAATGTGTGTCAACTTGGCTGAACCATAATTCACAAAGATTTGGCAGCTATGTAATGATCTTATGTGCTCTTATGTGAGAAACCAATCAGATATGAGAGTTTTAAGGATGAACGGACCACCTTGAATCTCATCACAGCTCTGAACTGATATAAAAAAGTTTCCTTAAAATGTGACTTGTTATTCATTTTTTTATCTTACAAAAGACAAAAGAACAGGCGAATGAGCAGACAGAGAAGAACCACCAAGAAGAAGAGCCAGCAGAAGAACATGGTTTTTCTACCAGGTCCCTGAGCTGGAAACCTCTTTTCCAGGGGAAATTGATGCCAAGACATATGGAGATCTTCAAGAATGCTAGACCCACAGATGCATAAGATGGCAAGAAAATTCCTAAACTTTTAGCAGAGAGAAAAAGTCTTTTCCTACAGTTAAAGCTATGATTTTGCATTTCTAGCCTCCTAAACTCTGAGAAAATAAAGTTCTGGTTGTTAAAGTCATTTGCTGTATTTTTTCATAGAAAACCTGGCTAAGTAAGATATTCCTCATATAAAAACATACTTCTCCCCTGATTGTGCCCTGGTCAGCAAAGTTTCTAAGAACCTGCCAAAATGTAGTACTTCTGAATAATTCTAATGATCTCTAAAAGTAAGCTTTTAACACTTCAGGCAGGAAATGGCATTAAAGATTTCTTTACTTGTTAACTTGTGGACTTTGTTTAAGTAAAATAACATGATTCCAAACAACTCACCTGTCTTAAAACACTTTAATTTTGGCCCTAAATCAAAACAAGTTTAATCAGAATATAAAATAATATCAGGGCATACTGGCAGATGAAGTTAGATTGCGAATCCAGTGCCTTTCATTCCTGCACCAGCCAACACAGGGCAAGGTATGTAGCTAACTTCTTAGGGCTTCTATCTAGCAATATCAATTTGTCTCATCTGAGAGTTTTAAAGATGGATGCAAAATTCTGAAGCCTTTTACAGCCCTGATCTCACATGAGTTTTCTTAGGATGTGGAAACTTATACCACAGTGCTTTCTTGTTCTATTCTACTGTGTCATATTATATTTTTTCTCATGTCTTAGATGTGCTATATCAACTCACAACATATATCTTTAATTCACATTGGTAGCTTAGACTATACTTACTTCATATGTTGCTCATCATGTTCTAGCTCAATAGTAAAGTGGGGAATAAATTATTCTTCTCGGTGAATGGTCCTGGATAAATATTGGGTATTCAAATGGAATTCCCCCACCCAGAACTGTGTAACTTGGTGAACTTCCTACTGATCTTAAACTCCATGAAAAGGTATCAGACCAGATCCACCAGAAAAAAGTGGCAAAAGACTCAACGAAATTAAGAAAGTGTATTCATGACCCAGTGGTTAATTTCTTACCTTTCATGTGAAGAGATCCAGATTCAGTTTCCAATACTTACAGCTCATGTCCTGATTTTCAACTTATAATCACTTAAACTAAGACATGGCTACCCCCATTCAATTAGTGGTTGTTTGTATGTTGCTATGATATGGAATAAGTTTCATAGAAACTTTTAGGCAAAGATAAAATATAAAGGCAGGCCTGCAATGTGCTTCAAAAAATCAACCAGTAAAAACCTTATGTTTCCTAATGATCTTACTCCCAATCGATCATGAGGCTAATGCTGGGTCCAGTAGCATTTTATTCTTTTCTGTATGAAGACACTAGGAGATGAGAGCCAATGTAGCATCTGCTAACAGTAAGAAGGAATTATGATGGCCCAAGCATGGAACTCATGATAAATGTCCAAGGAGAAGGTAAACTTCATGTAGCCTAAAGAAGAGCATCAATGGTTGGCAACATATTGTACAAGCGGGAAAAAAAAGAGAAAGAATGCTCAGATCCCAGTGATATTTGTGTGTTCTACTTTAATCAGAGCACTAAATATTTCAAACCCTGGCCTTCTCCCACAAAGACTTCAGTTAAATAATGAACTTCCAATAACAGTACAAAATGTCATCAGATACTTCTGCCATTTTCTCCAGCAAGTACTAGATAAATCCATTTGGTATTGATCTTCACACTGAGTTTCAGCCTTAATGTAATTCTTACCGTCAAAGCAGAGTAAACAGATAGTTCTTGGAAGAACTTAAGCATGTGATTTTTTTTAAGCTATCAGATAAGCTATAGATTACTAGACAACATAATCAATTGAGTGTTTTATTACAAAAGTTCCTAGCTTGGAGGTTTACAGAGTCCAGAAAGATCTCAGCTATCAATGTTAGCATCATTTATCACTTCTGATTCACATAGACTCCAATTACAACAGAACAAAATATTGCCAGATCATGAGTCTCTCCCACAATAATTACTATGTTTGAACTCATTTTTGCAGCCACTCTATCAGTTCTTCTCATTAAGGTTCTTCCTCTTTTTTACTCATTCTATTTTACCAAGTATGATGCCTTTTTTACAGGGATTTCTCTTGATTAACTGTCCAAAGCATATGAGACAGTCAGTCATTTGTCCTTGTCCAGGGCCTACTCTTTCCTGATATGTCCCTGCCGCTAAGGTGAATATTAGCTGTACTTCTTTTAAGATATTAGATGAGTTTGTTCATCTGGCAATTCTTTGTAATTCTTCCCTAGTACCATAATTCAAATGCATGCTTTCAGTTTTGTTCTTCTTTATTAAACATTCAACTTTCATCTGTATATGAGTTGATTTAAAATATTTATTGCTCACACCCTGATTTTCAACTTGTAATCACTTAAACTAAGGACAGTATCTATTTGCTAAAGGCACTACTCACTTTCTTTCTGCTACAACATCACTACATAAACAAGACAAAGTGATAAAGCTTAATTCATTGAAGTTTGTTAGCTTTAGTTCCAACTCTTAAACAGTTAGACCTATCATAGGTTAACATGTATTTTCACACTTTGCTACCACCTGCAAATTTAGGGGAGGGACCACTTACTCTCTTTACATATCTTTTTCCCAACTTTGAATTCTCCACTTAAATATATTTTCCTTAAAGTTTCTTTCTCTGGGCTGAGCCCTGGTGGCCTAGTGGTTATGTGCAGGATGGTTCAAATCCAGCGGTAGCTCGCCAGGAGCAAGGCTGAGTCTCTCACTCCCACCAGGGCAGTGATGCCATAAAAAAAATGTTTCTTTCTCTGATTGATTAGACTAGTCAAAATCCTCTGGATTGTTTAACACATCTTTCTGTAGTTTCTTTTCCCTATAATTTATAAAGTATGCTACCATCTATTATTTATGTATGCCACACCCGTTTTTCCTAATAAATTGTGAGGTCCATGAGGGTGTTTGTTGCTTAAGCACAGTGCCTAGTATCCAGTATACTCAATACATAAATAATGAAGGAGTGGATTATAAGATTAGAAAACATATATAGCCCACACTGTGCTGAACCATAGACTGGCAGTTCAAAACCATCAGTCATTCCAGGGAGAAATGAAAGGCTATCTGGTTCCATGAAGATTGACAACTTTAGAAACCCCAGAGAGGGGTCCCGATGATTGTGGGGTATATGACAGGCAATATTCCAAGAATTTTACAGATGAATCCATGTAGCCCTCATAGTTACTACTATTAGTATGACCTTCATTTTTAAGACAAATAAACTAAATATAGAGAGATTAGGAACCTGACCAAAGTACCAGAAGTGACAAAATCAAGACTCAAACTTACATAGATTGGATCTTCTAGGCTTTAAGTTAGTGAATAAGTAAAAGAATTAGATAAATGAAATTGAACTCAAGAAGGATCTCTGAGTATAAAAGGCAGATGAATCAACACAAAGAGGAACTCTTACTCATTTGGGGAAAATGAGAGAGAGAACAGGGAGAACTAAGAAAGCATCTCAGCCCTAGACATAGCATAGGAACTTGAAGACTGATGATTACTTTTACAGACTTCCAGCCACATAATAATGGATCATTCCAGTTTAAAGAGGTCCCTATGAGTGACATCAATCTGATGGCAGTGTTTACCAAGGCAAGCAATTTAAATATTTCAAGTCATCTAAGGTTTTACAACTAAATTTATAAATGGAGTTCTAGGATCTACTGATGCTAAATAATGTCACCCTTAAATTGTTATTAATATTTTAGGGATGGAGGTTATATGGAAATAAAATAATCTCCAGTTAATATAGCGGTCATGAAATGACTGCTCAAAACTATAAACTTAATTAAATGAGCCCATTTTAATCCTCTATAAATTGGCTTGCTGACAAAATAAAAACCAACTCAAATTGTTTAGTTCTTCATAAACTTTAAGGGTTGTTCAGAAGTATCATCTTATATCTCTATGAGTAGGTCAAGCAAGCACTGTCCTAGTGTACACAAAGAAACCTCAATCCTCATCAAGTACAGACTTCAGCAGTTACCATGTCTGACTAGTCAACGATCTTCTCTCCAGTTTCAGTCTATACTTCAATTCAGGCTTAAGCTGCTCTAAGACTGCTGTTATATTAATCCTGCTGTTAGCTGCCATTATCCAGCCTGACTCATGGTGATCCCATGCAGAAGGAAACAAATGTTGCTCTGTCCTATGACATCCCCATTATCAATTGTGGATCATACTGTTATGATCCATAAAATTTGCATTTTCCTATTTTCAGAAATATATTGCTGGTACTTTTGTCTTCATCTATCTAAATCAAAAAGCTCCAATGAATGCTTTTCAACATCATAGAAACAAACAAAACAAAAAAACACTCAACTGACAGAGTTGGTGACTCTACACTAATTGCATTCCTCAGAAATCCAACTCAAGTCACCAACTTACACAATAAGAATTCTACCAGTGAATCACAAGGGCTACCATTTACAATCAGTGAAGACAACAAAATGGCATAATTAAACTCAGGTTGTACAATAAAATTTTCAAGTTACTTAAAGTTATCCAGGTCAACTGAATTTTAAATGATTCAATATGCTATAGATACCCAAACTCCTCCCTTGTAGCTTGTTCTTAAGGAAGCAATTGTCCAGGCTGCCCATGATAGGAACCAGGAAAACTGGGAGGGAAAAGAGGAGACACAATAATAATAATTCTGGTCCCAGCTCAGAATAATGTGTCACAGCTAGGAATACTTCCTTTTTTATGAAAGAAGAGATTAGTGATAACTCCAACCAGCTTCCATTTTCACATATCATTTATCATTTATAAGTACATAGGCAGTCAGTTGGTTAAACTAAAATCAGCCTTAAATTGAAGAAAGCTCCTTCAAGAAAGTAAAATTAAACTGAGGAAATCATAAGAACAGAAATAATTATTAAGACTTTACTTTTAATACATTTTGAAAGGTCCTATTTACATTCACAGTAATAATTTGTGAAAAGACAGGAGACTTTCAATTACTATAATTTTGTCAGCATAATTATTCATTATGGACATACTAACAAGATTGGAAAATTTTCCATTGAAAGTTCATTGTTTTGTCAATTCTGACTCATTGTGACCCATGTAGGATTTCTGAGGTCATAAATCATTACTGGAGCACACAACCACCTTGCTTCTATGGAGCAGTTGGTATGTTAAAACTACAAAATCTGAAGTTAATAGCCTAATTCTCAATCCACAGTGCCACAAAAGATTTACATAGAACTTCATGGGACTGAGCTTCTTAGTTGGGATATTTAAAGTCATTATTTCCTGAGGCATCCTAGTTGATTGGTGTAATAGCATGTGTGGTGCTAAAATCTATTTTCTAATTAATTGAGTAGTGTCTGCTTTCCTACAATACCTCCATGTCTATTCATTTTAAAGACCTAGTTTGTCACCTCAGGGGAGAGTATCAACATTTCCATTTGCTGGTTACAATCACCTTCTGGTCCAGGAAATGGATTCTTCTGTTGGCATTGATATGTCTTACTCGCCAACACCCTTTAAATTCCCATTTTCTTTTTCAGAAGATCCTTACCTCATGCAACTCTTTCTTTAATAGTCCAGATTTTCACTGCTTATTTGCTTTAGCATATAAACAGGCTTTTGGCAACTGATAAATTAATAAAAATCCAAATAAATGGACTCTCACGCCATGGTCATGTTGACATGCTCTCTTGAGGTAGCTAGTTGGGTCCATGATATGAGTGGACATTGGGGTGTTGCAGCCGTGCAAATACTAGACATATAACTCTTATAACCTGCAAGGAATAAAATGTCAATAAGGACTGCTCTGTGAAAGACGGAGGTTTCAGCTAGGTATGGGGAAGATTCCCCAGGAGGATTTACCTACACATAGCTGGAAAATTGACAACATATCTATTGGTCATATATCAAACCAATGACACCAGAGCACATGGTGGCTACAAATGGATCATCATGAGAATAAGCACTTTATCTGGACTGGGCTTAGTATAGCCAGTGTGATAGTTAAGGTTTATTGTGCCAACCCACCTGATATACACATGTGGGATCAATTGAAGGGTAGTTTAATTGAAGGGCAGAGAAATAAATGGCTCAGCCCTCGTCAACTTTCTTGTCTCTTGTTCTGAAATGATTGGGCCTTAGCTAGTTCTCTGCCTCAATTGGCAAGGTTGACTTCCTGGGAGACATCCCTGAGGGGAAGCCATATAGACCTACCCTAATGCAGCCATGGGTGCTGGAGAAGCAGTCTAAAGATCCCTGCCAGTGCTAAGATGCTAACATGCTCACTGATTCACCTTTCTTACTGTATTTGGAATCATTTTGTGTGTTTTGTGAGATTGAGGAGGACTTTGTAGATCTGTGTCAGACATATAGGCTAATGTCAAACTTAAGGACTTGAACAGCACTGTGTTGAGATGCTTTCTTAATGTACACTTACCCCTTATATAACACTCTCTTATGAATTTCTTTGAATTTTGAAGACTAACACATCCAGCAATATATGGACTATAAACACTCTAAAGATATTAGAACAAAAGATAGTGTACAAATTTGAGCTAGTAGGTTATATGTCCACAGACCAAGAAAACACTTCATAGTCCACAATTTGCAGCAGCAGACCAAGAAACATATTATATGGACATATAATGTTGCATGTCCCCCTCAAAGAAATAGTTTGATATACAATTGAAATGGGAAGCTGAAATGTTTGTTATACAAAATATGGAGAGATAAAGACAGAAAGGGCTGGCATTCACACCTCCATGAGTGTGTGCTCATTGCTCACACTCAGAATGAAATGAATGAAGGGAGGATGACCACTGGATAGGTTTGTATGTTTCTTAGTAGTATCTGTGGGAAAGGGAGTGTGGGATGACACTGATGCTACTGTACATTCTTCTCCAGACAACCCAAAATTGCTTTTTGTTTCCTGCTAGATGCTGTGGTCCCAAGATTGGGGATGCTACTGTAGGATCCAGAAATAGTGAGAAATACTCCAGCAAGAGATTATAACTATACTTCTGAACCTGTATACAAGAATTCTCAAGGGACTAATGGAACAGATTGTACCTTATCATAATCTGGTAAAACAGCAGTTGACTATGAATAGAGTCATATTGCTTTCTGGTTGAGAAAGTCCACTCAACATGAATGGGAATGAACTGACACAGATGCCCTGGCTGGCCTGGTCTTACTGCTACCAATTTGGAATGACACAGCAGCTGAATCTCAGGTCTTTTCCCAAGGCATAAAGGTTTTGGTTAAAAATAAAAGACAAATGAAGGGAAAAATAATTGCTGAATATGATAGAATGAATAATTAGGTTATAATGGGGAAGTGTCTAACATTATGCTTATTTCTCGAGAGACTCAAAGAAA
The DNA here is from genome assembly GCA_004026705.1 of Nesogale talazaci. Classification (NCBI taxonomy): domain Eukaryota; kingdom Metazoa; phylum Chordata; class Mammalia; order Afrosoricida; family Tenrecidae; genus Nesogale; species Nesogale talazaci. Next base: position 7,847 of record PVJH01045752.1, read on the forward strand.
GAAAATAATCTTCTCTTAGTTTAAGTAAGAATGGATTAATGCTTAGAAGAGCCAGGGGTTGGTCTCAATTGAAGTCAATTATGTCTCTTCTATCCACAATTCCTTAATGATGTACTATAATTTTGGATTCTATGATTGTGACTATATATCCATTTTAGCGGGTGTTCTTTATTATACTATGGACAAGATTAAAGTGAGACATAGGCTTGACTTCAATAGAAGGTGTAAACTAAGTCACACCCTGTTATTTGAGAATATCTTTACTCTCTACTTTTGTAGATGTGTGAACCAAGCCACACACTTTATTTTCTTGGGGTCATAATTAAGGTTTATACTTAAAACAACATCCCTTATTTTCCTTCATTGTCATTGAGTCAATGCTGGCTCATAGTCACCCCTATGGAACAAATAGGTTAGAACAACCCCTATGGGTTAAGAAGGCTTTAACTCCTTATGGGAGTAGAAAGTTGAACGTTCTCCAAGTTTTCAAACTTCTGACCTTTTGGAACACAGCCCAATGCATAAATAATGCATGACCGGGGCTCTTTATTTTCTTTAGGTAGGGTGTGGATATGTGCTGTACCACTGTACAGTTCTTACCATAACATTACCTAGAAAGCCATACCTCTATTTCCTGACTGGACTTTTGTACAAGCAAAAGTCTTTCTGTGACTTTATTTTTGGTTTCTGGCTCAGAATACTGCTTTGAGGCACTTTTGCCTTATTTGGCAATGAATAGCATCCATCAACCCATAATCAATTTCCTCAAAATTTCATGATTTTTGGTGGGAAATTGCAGGCAATCTCAGAACCCAGGGATATGAGGGAATATAGTGAAGGTGAAGTGGGGATGGAGGGTGGAAGGGATGGAGTAAGATAACATTTTGATGAGTGGGGCATTTGGGACATTTTAAATCTCCAATTCATTGATCTAGTCTGATATCAATTCTAAAATAAATTATTATCATATGAATATTATGTTGTTTTAAGAACTATTAATATAAGAATATTATCATTCATAGTGTGTGTAGTGGTTACATTATCTGGTATCACTTTGAGGATCCACAGTGAAGGGGTGGAGTCTGGGATGTCAACCAGTTTACAGCCAATGAGACATCGGTGTGGGTATGGCCTTCTCCTTAGGATTCTGAGAACTCTTATATTTCCTCCCGGGAGGTGGGAGACACACACTCTCTCTTCGCTCACTCCCTGTGAGACATCCCTGTGAAAAAGACACATGGAGAGAGACTTATGAATCCAGACTTCTGGAGCCAGAGAAACCACATGGAGATGCCTGCCAGTGCTGAGATGCTTACTATGCCACTGGATCCATAAGACTTCCCACCAGCTGGCCTGTGATCTTCCTACATTCAGCATCATTGCATGTGCTTCTTGAGTCTGAAGAAGACTTTATAGCTTGGTATCAGACATAGGGGTTAATATCAGATTTATGGACTAGATATGGACTGGTTTGGGATGTTTTCTCAATATTCGATAACTTCTATATAAAGCTCTTTCTTATACACATATGAGTATCTATAGATATGTTTCTTTAGTCTGCCTAGACTAACACACTCTGTGGTAGTTATGTAATATATCAACTTGATGAACGAGTGCAGGGGTGGAATCTAGCCAATTAATCAGGTCTCAGCCTAGTGGGCAAAGCCTTCTCATGAGAATTCTGGGAACTTCCTTTCTATGTATATCTTTGTCTTCCTGTTGATAAGCTGAAACCTACAAGAGCCCCTCTCTCTGTTTTCATCTTCCTATAGATGAGACACATTGAGCCATGCTGAAACATACAAGAGCCTTGGAGATGCTTTCACCGCTACTCTATCCACAAGACTTTGCACCCATCAGTCCTTGATCTTCCTGCATTTTGCATTATTGCATGTGATGGAGTAAGTCTGAGGCATGATGCAAAATGAGAAGAAACAGCTGCCAACATATGATAGTTAAGTTTATTGTGCCAGCCTGGCCAATAGTAACATGTGGGTTGAATCAGGTCACTTTGAGGAGACAGCAAAAAGGAAAATGGCTCTGCAAGGCCAACCCCCCTCTCTCTTGATCTCTGGTGATCAGAACATGCTGCTGCTTTAGCTAGTTCTCTGCCTCAATCTGTGAGTGTCCCTAAAGCTTTAGGTTGCTTTGAGACCTGCTTCTCCATACTGCTGGTGCATATATAAATTGACCTTGAGGCTGGTGGATCCTGTAGCCTTGCATTGTTTGCATCCTGTATCCCATCCAGGCTTGAAATAGTAATCGTTGGTTACCCACCCTCCTGTTTGCTACCTGTGGGCAGACTCTGATTGTCTTGCCTGAGGGAAGACTCCCCGGTCTGTTTCCTTGACCTTGGATCTAGCAGCCCATATGAGGTGAAGGCCTGTCAGTATATTAACTGTTCCTCAGAAGTCAGTTGAATTGAACCTGCTTTGTGGACTAATTAGCTTTTATATTCCTTCACACTGTATAAACCTATCCTATTTATATATCTGAGTTGAGTATATATAGTTGAGTATAGCTGAGTATAAGCTGACCCAAATATCCACCACGGCACCTAATTTTACCACAAAAACTGCATTAAAAATGTGCTGAAAAAGTTGGCTTATACATGAGTATATATGAAAAATAGAGAAAATGATAAGTGTTCTAGTTTTGTTTCTTTGGAGAACACTAATGCAACACACCAAGTAATAAGCAGAACACAGAATGTACAAGTGAATCTAGAAAAATTGCAAGTCATCAAAAATAAAAAGCAATGCATAAATATTTAATAGTCTAGGCATGAATAAGTGAAGATATACTAATATTGGTTATTAAGGTACAATGGTAATTATTGTAGATGGCCTTTGTGATAGAAAAAAATTAGAGGTCATGATATAATTATAAATATTGCTTTCAGCATCATAAACTGTCTATACATGTGAGCTTCACCAGATGTTTGGGATATAATGGTACCAAATTGACTATGTATGTGAGAGAAGATGATGGAGAAACTTCATGTCATCAGCTAAAACAAGGCCAGGGGCTAACTGTGGAACATACCATCAATTGTTCATGTGTGATTTCAGGTTGACAAATAATATTAAAGCATCTCCACAAGAATCAAAATATGAGCTTGAGCATATAGTACCTGAATATAGGTACATGAAGTAAGCTAAAATTCATTACAAAGAAGGAAAGTAAGTGATTAAAGTGAATGTTAGAGAGACTCTGAAATTTACCTTTGAACATAGAGTGGCTAAAGCTAATGGAAGAAATGAAATAAAAGAACTGAGCAAAAAATTTCAAAAGACTTCTAGAGAAAACAAGAAATTAGGATAACAAGTCTAAAGATAAGATTAAGATTAAAGACTACAGCCTTCAAGATGGAATGAAACTCAATGTAAACAAAACTGAATCTTCATAATTGGACCAAAGGACAGCATCTCAATAAATTAGGAAATGGGTAAAGCTGTCAAGTATTTCGTCTTACTTAAATATACAATCAATGCTCATGAAGCAATAGTAAAGAAATAAAATACCATGTTGTACTCACTAAATCTACTGCACAAAACTTTATTTTTAAGTAAGTGTGTCTGACCTTAACCAGTTCAATTTGCCTCTTGTGCATATGAAGACAGAGCAATAAATAAGGAAGACCAGAGAAGAGTTTGAATTTGAATTGTGGTGTTGCATTTGAATTGTGGTGTTGGCACATAATATTGAAAATATTATAGACTGCCAATTAAATCTGTCTTGAAACAAATACAGTTAGATGCTCTTTAGAATAGAGCATAGTGAGATTTTATTTCATATACTTTGGACATGTTAGTAGAGAGACCAGCCTCTGTTTTATTCAATCTTTATACTGAATAAATAATCAGCAAAATTAGATTATGTGAAGAACACAGATCAGGACTGGAGGAAATTTTCTTAATTATCTGCAATATGCTGATGACTTGTTTCTTGCTATAAATGAGAAGAACTTGATACACTTGCTGGTGAAGATCAAGGCTTTCATCCTTCAATAGAGATTACAACTCAACAGAAAGAAAACTCCAAACCTTACAACTTGACAAAAAGGTATTAAGATAAAGAGAGGGGAGGACTCTGGGAAGATGGCCGCCAGATAGGAAGCCCAAGTCCCGAGCTCCTGGAGATCGGTGAGTGGGGGTGACACGGGGAAGGGTAGGGCTCTCAAATTGGGTTTTGTGACTCCAGGAAAGCTCAGAGCCTCCTCTGAACCAGGAGCCGGCGCGACCCGCACACCCGCGCTCCCCACGGACGCGGGCACAGACGCCGCCTGCACAGACGCTGCGGGTTCTTTGTGCCGGCGGGATCCAGGGCGCCGCTCTGCGACCCTGAGATCAGGGACCCGCAGTTAATCAGCGCC
>PVJH01045753.1:0-12218 GCA_004026705.1 Nesogale talazaci
GTGGAGTAACCATTTTCCAGAACGCACAGCGAACATACTCTAAAGCCCCCTCCTTTGCCCATGGCAGACACCAGTCTTCCCAAGAGCGTGTACATGATCTGCAAGTCGGCAGAGAGGAACTTGCCCTGTTTTTCTCCACCTAGATAACTGCTGTGTGCTCACTTCGTGAGTTCAAACTGCTCACCATGAGGCAGTTACCACACAACAACACTTCACCGTTGCTTCATCTCATATTTTTCATCAACAACCCTAGAAGGTAGGTCTTGTGGTCTTCACCCTGCCCTCCAGACTGCAGCGTCTGCCAAGGCTTCACACACTGCTCGAGTTCAGAGCCGCCCTTGCTTCTGACCGGCTGGCTCCAAATTCAAGGGTTCCCACTACTCCCCCCCGCCCCCCGCCCCCGTGTGACGTCAACATAAGGCTTAAGGCCATCACTGATGAGCAAATGAAATTTACAACCCCTTGTAAAATGGTTCATAAGCTTAGAACTAAGACACACCGTTTCTTAGAGAATAGGGTGAGAGCAAGAGAAGAAGTCCATGCAGCGTCGGCCATTGGGAAGGAGATGGGGTCCTAAGAGGGTTGATAAGAGCTCATGGTCAGTTGGTGGAACAAGGCAGCCTGAGCTGGGCCAGCTAGGAGCCTGAGCGGTAGGTTCGGGAAGAGCAGAGACTCAGTTATACTCGACCTTGAGCAAATATAACCTTGGGCAAATGACTCTCTATCTGAGCATTTTCTTTCTTCCTTTTTAAATTATTTTCTTGGGGGCTCACACAACTCTTACCACGATACATACATACATACATTGTCTCAAGCATATTTGTACATAGGTTGCCATGATCCTTTCAAAGCACTTTCTTTCTACTTGAGCTCTTGGTATCAGCTCCTCATTTCGCTCCCCCCTTCCTCCCTCATGAACCCATGATAATTTATAAATTATTTTTTCATGTCTTATACTACCAATGTCTCCCTTTGCCCCCTTGTCTGTTGTCCATCCCCCCGGGAGGGTGTTATAGATAGGTTATTATGATCAGTACCCCCTTTCTCACCCCATCTTCCCCTTCCCCTCCTGGTATGGCTATGCTCAATATTGGTCCCAAGGAGTTTATCTGTCCTATATTTCCTGTGATTCCAGCTCTAATCTGTACCCATGCACATGTCCTGGTCTAGCTAGATTTGTAAGGCTGAATTAGGGTCACGATAGTGGAGGGGAGAAAACATTAAAGAACTAGAGGAAAGCTGTATGTTTCACCGGTGCTATACTGCACCCTGGCTGGCCTGTCTTCTCCCCGCGACCCTTCTTTAAGGAATGTCCAATTACTTACAGATTACCTTTGGACCACCACTCCCCACTACCCCCCTCTCACTCCATTCACAATATGATTTTTTCTTTTTTTCTCCCTTTTTTTAAATTAAAATCATTTTATTGGGAGCTCATACATCCTTTTTCACAATACATAAATACATATACTATGCCAAGCACCTTCACATGCCTGCTGCCATTATCTTTCTCCAAATATCCACTTTTCCACTTGAGCCCTTAATATCAGCTTCCCATCCTTTCCCCTCTGTTCCTGCTCCCCCCACGCCCACCAACCCTCAATACTTTATAAATTATTATTGTTCTGTCACATCTTACACTGCCCAACATCTCCCCCCACCCACTCCTCCAATGTCTGTCCTCCAGGTAGGAGGTTATGTGTAGATCCTTGTGGTTGGCTCCGTCTCTATCCCACCTGCTCTCCACCCATCTGGTAACTCCAATCTCACCACTGGCGCCGAGGGGCTCATCTGTCCTGGGTTCTCAGTATCTCCAGCTTCCATCTCTACCAGTGTACCTTCTCCAGTCCAGCTGGATTTGTACGGTAGAGCTGGAAACATGATAGTTGGGGGGAGGAAGCCTTCAGGAACTAGAAGAAAGCTGTATGCTTCATCACTGCCTCATTGCACCTTGACTGACCTGTCTCCTCCCCACCACGCTCCTGCAAGGGGGTGTCCAATTGCCCACAAATGAGTCTTGGGTCCCCACCCTGCTCTCCCCCTCATTCATAGTGATGTGATTCTTGTTCTTTGATGCTTTATACCTGCTCACTTCGAGCCCTCTTGATCACAAAGGCTGGTGTGCTTCTTCCATGTGGGCTTTGCTGTTTCTGCGCTAAATGGCCACTCATTTATCTTCAAGCCTTTAAGACCCCAGTTGCTTTATCATTTGCAAGCTGGGTGCCATCAGTTTCCTCCACTCTCCTTGCCTCTGTACCCAGCGATCATATTGGGAGCGTGGACACATATTGATATGATTTTTGTTCTTTGATGCCTGGTACCTGATTCTTTCAATACCTCATGGTCACACAGGCTAGTGTGCTTCTCCCATGTGGGCGTTGTTGTTTCGCAGCCAGATAGCCACTTGTTTATTTTCAAACCTTTAAGACCCCAGATGCTTTTGATAGCTGGGCAACATCAGCTTTCTTCACCACTTTTGCTTAAGCACCCACTTTGTCTTCAGCGATCATGTCAAGAAAATGCTGGATTATTAAAACAAAGTGTCCTTGTGTGGGAGTACTTGAGTAGAGATCCAATGTCCATCTGCTTCCTTAATACTAGACCTATAAGTATATGCACATAGATTTATTTCCCCTCATCATATATATATTTACATGTGTACATGCCTGTATTTAGATCTTTGTAAATGTCCTTTGCCTCCTAGTTCTTTTCACTGTTTTCTTTTACTTTCCTCTTGTCCCACTATCATGCTCAACCCTCAGTTGGATTTCAGTAATCCCTCTTGGTTACATTGCCCTTGATCAAGCCTTACCAGACATCCTACATCCTCTTCGCCATTGATTTTTAGTCACATGTTGTTCCCTTGTCCCTAAGTTTGTTAGCATCCACTTCCTTTCCTTGTCACCCCCTATCCCATGTCCCCCCAGAACTGTCATCCTGTTGTTCTCTCTTCTGACTTGTTTATCCCACCTAGTCCATCCAGATAGACATGCAATGAAAACAATATGCGGGCTGAGCCCCGGTGGCGTAGTGGTTGTGCGCGGGACTGCGGCCCACTGAAATGGAGGTTCAATTCCAGCTCCACAGGACCAAAGGTTGGGCCTCCTACTCCCCCCACCAGAGGGCAGTGATATCCCCCCAATAAAAACAAAAAACAAACAAAGAAAGCAACATGCACAAACGCAAGACTGAGCACAACAAAGCAACAACTGAAAATAAAACAATAACTACAACAACAACAAAAATAGCCAATGACCAAAAAAAAAAAAAACCCTATAAATCGTTCAATGTCTATTTGTTGTCTTTTACGAGTGTTTTCCAGTAGAGTTTGATGGGGTGCCAGGCCCTGGCCCCGCAGTCTGGTTTTGGTGTTCCCTGGGGAATTTCATTGCTCTGCTCCATTTGCTGTCTCGCCTCAGTGTGGTGGGGTCAGGGTGGGCATAATTCCTGCCATGTGCCTCCAGTTTTGTCCCCCATAATGCCAGGGGTCAGCGAGGGACATCGTGTCGTGTCTGGTAGTGGGGCGGGACCTATGGTCTTCTCTGTGCTCTGGCTGCTCTGAGCAGAAAGATCATCCTCAGGGCTTGGTGTCCCTCACTCTTTTTTCCTCCCCACTCATTTGCTCCCATGTGCTCTGATCAGACCTGTCCCTCTGCTGGAGCTGTAACTACAGTGCTGTCCTCTGAAGTCTATCCTTCTAGAGGGAGTGGGGAGCCAGTTTTCTCATCCATGAAACTAGATGATAGCCACAACGCCAGCCACACAAGTGGTTCCAAAACTCACTGCCATCGAGTCAATAAGGACTCAGAATGACCCTATAGGACAGGACAGTACTGCTCTTGTGGGTTTCTGAGACCATAATTCATTGTTTTCTGAGATCATAATTCATTTTATTGGGGGGAGGGCTCTTATAAATCGTATGGCAATCCATCATTGTGTTAAGCACACTTGTACATATGTCTCCATCAACATTTCTAAAACATTTTCTTTCTACCTGAGCCTTTGGTATCAGCTCCTCTTTTTCCCCCTCCCACCCTCGCGATTCTTGATCAGTTATATATTATTGGTGCTATTCCGTGCCTTACACTGTCCATTGTCTCCCGTCACCCACATTTCTGTTATCCGTCCCCCCAGGGCTGGGGGAGAAGACTATTCTTTACATGAGAAAGCCTTGTCCTTCTCAGGAGGAGCTGGTGGCTTTGAGCTGCTGACCTTGTGGCTAGCAGGCCAACTTGTAATTCACTGCACCACCAGGACTCCGCAGTATGGAACAAAATGAGATTTACGCAGTACGATGTGTTCACCTGGTGCCTGTCTAGTTGGGGAAATTTGCTTTTATCAATTGAGCATAAAATGTATCTAGGTAAAGAAAAATAAGATAGGCTACACTCTTCTAATCAACTCAGCAAAAGAGCCTTCTGGATATTTGATAAGATAGAACGTTTCAGGCGCAAGTCGTAAAGCTAAAATTATATTATTTCCACTGGAAAATGTGCGTGTTGAATTCTACAGTCAGTTCTCAAGATCTGTGCCCAGAATGCCAAGGCGTGGTCATTAGAGCACGTATTTAGCTGAAGCCAACCCCGCTTAGACTCTTGCCTCATCAGACAGGGGCAACGTTGTAACTGCCTCCGTCGGTGTTACAAATGACATGTTTCTAACACCGACAACTGGGAGCGAAAGCGGACTTCAACGATTAAGGACACAGACTCACACATGGCCAAGCCTGTCCAGGATGTCACATACTTGCTACAAGTTCAAGGGTCCCCAGGACCACCCTCACTCTGACCAGCTAGCTGACTCCGAGTTCAGCACTCCTCCCCCTACTCCGTCGGGTTTAGTGATTGGCTACAGTGACTCACAGCTCTCCGGAAAGTGCTGTGCTTAGCATTAGCTTATTATCTCAAATGGAGACAAACCTGGGCACGGGGAGTGAAGCCAAGCGGGGGACCTGGGTGACACTGTTCTATACCTAGGCGCTGTCACCCTTGCCGAGTTTTTTTATTGAGGTTTTGTGATTTAGGCATGATGCACTAATGTGCATCAGATACAATCTCCAGCCAAGACCACGTGGTCAAAGCTCCGAACTGCGACTCATGGCACTGTTCCAATCTCCCTCCTTCATGAGCTCTAGAGGGGTCCTCCAGCAGCACCAACGGCTCTCCAACCACTCAGCACAGTCCCAAGATTTGCAGGTCACCTCCAAGGAACTTGGAACAAAGGTCACTCCGATTATTTCCTACACAGGTATCGCAAAAGGATGATGTGCTTTGACTGACAAAAAGGGACCTTTGCCTGAGAGATGACATCCTGCAGGCTTTTCATCTAAAATTCATGAGAATGCCACCTATACTGTATGAGCATTTCCATTCTGCCTTCTTTTGTTCAATAATACTTTAAAAAGTTTCCCTCCGGTGGAGGCTATTCTGGTTGGAAGCAACTCTATAGGCCAGGGCAGCACTGCCTCTGGTTTCTGCGGGCTGGAAGCCTTTGTGGGAATAGAGAGCCCCGTCCCTCCCCCTCAGAGCAGCCGATGCTGTCAATGGCTGACCTCACAGTTAGAGCCCCACAGGTAGCGAGCGCCCTCGCCCTGGCTTACTCTTATTGCCGTTTAAGTACAATCTAACTCCTTTTTATACATCCTGAAAACACAAAGAAACAAAGCGAAGAGAAGAAAAGAAAAAACCTTCAGAATCCTACCTCCCAGAAAAAGAAACTGAAGTTATCATTTTAGTATATCTCTCAAAGTACATTTTTCTCCCTCTTTGTTTTCAAAGGCTATGCATATTAGATTTTTAATTAAAATGTCTGCTTAATTTCCCCCTCTCTCTTTCTCTAGTTTATCATTACCAGGTCAAGATTCAATCTGTCAACCAAACTGAGGAAACAGTAGAACCCACCTTTACCATGTCACTACTTGGAACCAAAAAGGACACGCAGCAAATTCCCATTACTCTGTGAGTATGAGGTGACCTGAGCCTGCCTGCGGTGACAACGTGCTTGTCTTCCTCACCAGGTCGAGCAGCACTTCAGACCTTCAGACACAGTGGACATCTCAATCCAGATGTATGCCCCAAGCCTCCTGTCTGATGCACACACCAGGTCACCCTAACTCTACTTTATGTTAGCATGGCCTGTGTGTGAGATAGACTTAATACAACATGGGCTGAGCAGAGGGGAGCCAGGGGTGGCCAGTCAAGGAGAATCGCATCCTGCTTTTTCTTCAAGAACAATTCAAATAATGACTTATTTACCCTAAAACAAACCTCTCACTCTCACCTTTGGTGTCTCTGTTTCCCAAAGCAAACTCAGGACTTTGAGCATAATGTCAATGGAAAACTGTCTTACTAGTTTATCTAGACCATTGTTTAACTCCAAAACTAGACCATCATTTGACTCAGGGATCTTTTCAGATATCAGTTCTTCTTCAAGACTCAAAGACACCAATGGCCTGGATGATCACCACGATGCTATGAGCCCCAGGCATTTGAATTTCAGGAGAATCAAAATCAGGATTCTCAGCACATCTTAGTCTTAATCTGGTAGCCCTGGCAACCCCTCCCGCCTATCCTGCATCCCTGTCTCTGCTTCCTGGTGCTGTTGTTGTAACAGAAATGCCCCAAGGGGATGACATTAGCGAGTGGAAATGGATTTCCTACCATTTAGGCGGCCAGACTCCAGATCCAGGCGCCAATAATCGGAGGTCTCTCTGAAGGCTATGGGGGAAGGCCTTTCCCAGTTTCTTTAACCCTCATGATGAACCTCTGTCTCTTGGTTCTCTCCAGGTGCCTTCCCCCATTTGTGCTGGCTCTGCTCTGTCTAGAGACCCCATGTGTTAATCCAGGTAGACGAGAGAAATAAATTCATAAGCACATGTATGCATATAACAGAGAGGTTCAAGGGCAATTGAAATTTGAGAAAAGCATCCCAACCCAGTCCAGTCCAAGTGCATAATCCGATATTAGCCCATACGTCTGATTGCAATCTACAAAGTCTTCTTCAGGTTCACGGAGCACATGCAATGACACCAGGACAACCACAGATGATGGGTGCAGAGTCTTGTGTATCCAGCGACAGTAGAAGCATCTCGGCACTGGCAGGGGTCTCCCTGTGGCTCCTCCAGTTTCCAGGGCTCAGGATCTATAAGCATGCTGCTACATGTCTCGTCAGCTGCAATGTCTCCCAGGGAGTGAGTCTTGTGTCTTGTCAGTGGAGCATCTCCAAGGGACTAAGTTGTGAGTCTCTTACCTCCAAGGGGGAAACACAGTTGAATTTCCCAGAATTCTCAGGAGAAAGCCATGCCCACACAGAGGTCTCATTGGCTATCTCTAGACTCCACCCCTACACTCTTGATCCTCAAATGGGCTCCACATCAGAGGATGGCCACACGCCGCTAGCAGAGTGCTTACATGTTGGGCTGAGATGCACAAGATCAGCAGTGCAAAACCACCAGGCACTCTTCAGGAGAAATTCAGGACTCTGCTCCCATAAAAAGTTGCTGTCTTAAAGTCCCCCAGAGGCAGCCCTGCCCTGTCCTTTAGGGTCACTGTGCGTCAGCCTCAACTCCATGGCAGTGAGATTTCAAGCATCTGCTCTGCTCTCTTTATATTACAAGCCATTCGTTTTTCAGACACACCCTACACGGATGGTGAGCTAATTAGGATGACACCGAAGGAAAAGCCTTATTTCCAAACGAGACACATCTACAGGGGTCGCAGATATTTTCAGGGAACACAACTCAGTCCTGAGGATGGCCTGACTCAGTCATCCCACAGGAATGCGTGGGTGCTCCATACCAGACATGGCAGGGGCCTTCGGAGCCCGGCGATTTATCTAGACCATTGTTTGAAGGAGCTGGGCCTTTCCACTCCCTTTTGGAGAAGCGACAGGGATGGGCTGAGCCAGGGACCCCTGCCGTCATCTCCTGCAGAACCCAGTACCCCCTCCAAGCCAAAGAACCAGTCACCGCCATCCAGGCAGGACTGACTGAGCAGCCCCACAGGACAGGGCAGAAGGATTCCGGAGAGTTTCCAAGACTGAATTCTTGATGGGAGTAGAAGGCCACCTCTTTCTCCCTTCGGGCTGCTGACAGTTTCAAACTGCCGACCACAGCGACTGCAGCCCAACTCATAACCAGTACACCGCCAGGGTTCCAGTATGACCCCACACTTGCCAAATCCTGTCCCCGGGGAAGGCTCGAAACCACGGCAAAGGCCCCAGCAGCTCCCGCGATAATGACTGTTCTCGTGTTTCTAGTGAATAAAGCTGAAAGTTACACTTGAGTCTGCATTAAATGTTTCCTCCAAATCAGTGTATCTTTTCGTGTACAGTTTTCTATGACTTCTCTGTTTTACTGTCTTTGTGGGGATTTCGATTTGTATGAAACCCAAAGCCTTCCTGGTGGCACGGAAAGCGTGTGATGGGAGTTTACTAGATTAATCAAACCTACAGAGAACATTGCCTCTCCCTCCTCAAGAATGACTTTCCTGACTTCTTTACCTAAAAGTAAAGAAGAGAAACTTGAACTAAACTAAGTTAACTAGATTCATTATCGCAGGACTTCTCAGAACCTTTTCAATAGGCTAACTCAAGAAGCAGGTTTTTTTTCCCCCAATCCCTTCAGTCTGGACACCCCATTTTTTGGCACATCTATTGCTCCCTCTGTTTGTGTTGAACACCAGGTTGGGGAAAATGGCCAAAAGACCACCCTGTAACTCAGACAAGATGTTGAAGTGGCCTGGTTACGCCTCCGTGTTGCTTTGCTATTACAAGTCAACTAACTATGCCTGGTTTCCTTTGTGTCTTCAAGGGGTGAAGGAATTACTAGTAATAAGACCTACTCCTTTCTGATCACGTTGGATATCGATATTGGCGAGCTGACCATGATCAAGCTGAAGTGGGAAAGAAGGGCCGTATGGGTCAACGTCTGGAATACCGTGCAAACCATCATCCCGTGGAGCACAGCACCCAGACACTCGGGTCTCCTTCTGAAGACCATCAAAGTCAAAGCAGGAGAAACCCAGCAAAGGTGACTGGTGGTTCAATCCCCTACAAATAGAACTCTTAGACGTAATCATAGTATGTACTGGTCGTTCTGAATTGGTTATAATTATGCCCGAGTGATAGAGCATAAACACTCAGAAAGATAAAGGAATTCTCCCAAGTTCACATGGCTTTAGGTGGAAGGACTAGGGTTTGAACCCAGGGCTGCTGGTTTCCAGTCTTGCAGCTTCCCACAGCCAATGGCTACTGTCTCCAGAGACTGAGAACCACTTCTTCACAGACACCACCAGGTGAAGTCAGGCTGCGCGGACGAACAAGCACTTAGATGTGACCTCTCTTTTTCAGTGTTTACCCAGAGAAATATTTTCAACCAGTCACAACCTCAAGATGTCAAGTGACCCTTCTGGGTGGTGGTGCCATTTAAATCTTAGGTTCTGTAAGAGCCACTGAGAAGCTTATTCAATGGGCAGATGTAGGGGTCTTTGGTCATCGATTTTTCAGAAGTTGATCCCAAGCCTTGTTGAAAACTTCCAACCCTTTTGTGAGTAGCCACACACTAACGATCTGTCCCACTTTGATACAGACCAGTCAGCTGTAGACTACACTTGACAAACACTGCTGTGTGTACAGGAACATCTCTCCTGGTCTCAAAGTCCCCAGGGCAGTGGAGGCTGTGGTCCTGGGGTGCAGGTGGGGTGCAGGGAGACTAACGAGAAGAAAGGCTCGTCCAGCAGTTTCTCCTACAGTTTCTCAACAGAACCACAGGGTGCCTCTGGCAGCCTGTCTGTCTACAGTTCCATATTTCTCTGGGAAAAGAGCATTCTGCCCTTTCTATCTCCGCCCCTGTATCCCGGAAACTGGGCGTCCCCTCACACTTCCTCTGTTGGGAAGCTCATTTCTCCATTGGTTTGCCTTCCGTGGAAACAGGGAGCCTCTAACCTCCAAACAACCTGCTCCCTCATCCCTCCAATCCCCCTGCTAGGAGCCAGCCTGGCAGCTGACGGACACCCCTGGGGCCCTCGATAGGCTAACACTCTAAGATGATTTTCTCTCCCTGGATCTCCAATCCTGGCGGGTAGGAAGCTCACACTTTGCAGCGGGCCAGCAGACAGCTCCCCAAGATCAATTGGAGAAAATTGAATGACTTCTCTCCTCTCATAAACTTAGCCCTTCTGGTCTGACTCTGGGTCCCTTTGGAAGAGGGCTGCTTCTGAGCAACTTGTCCCCCGGAGCTTTCTTAGTAGGAGAGGAATGCCTCTGTACCAAAGGCTGTTCACCATGACTATGTCATGGGACATGGCTCGCGAGTTCCCTTCTCCGTGGGTGCCAGCCCACACAATACTGAGGGCGAGGGAAGGGAGGGAATTGGCCCTGATGGAGTTCCTTCCGCACAGAAGGCCTAGGGCTAGGTCCCTCTCCCCATCCATCTCCTTTGATCGGAGGCTCGCGGACATGGCTAATAACTGTCTGAACCCAGATCTGACTCACGTTGACATTACTCACTGGTGGCCCACCCATGCCACTTCCAACAGCGGTCCTTCTTCCTCCCTTAGTGGCCATGCTGGGAAAGGCCATTCCAACTGCCGGTGCCCATGGGACCATGTAGCAATGTCCTCATAGGGTAGCAACAATATGGGCTCAAGCATAAGAGCAACCATGAAGCTGGTGCGGGAACGTTCTCTGGTCCATAAAACCACCACGAGGCAGAGCTGACTGGACAGCACCCAACAACAACAACAACAATCTTGACAGGAAGAGAATGCCGGGGTCTTTTCCCATAAACCCTCTCGATGGATTCCAAGTGCCAGCCTTTCCCGGAGCAGTTGAACACTTAACCTTGGAACCACCAAGGCTCCATGCATACCTCGTGACCTCATCCCAATAATCTGGTCTTTCCTAGTCTTACCAGTTAGGGTCGCAGGACTCGGCATTAACATATATGCCCATCAAACTCTTCTGAGCGTTTCCCAATCAAGACCCAAACTCGGTCAGTTCCGACTCACGGTGAGCCTCTCAACAAAACAGGGTAGAAGTGCCCCTGTGGGTTTCCCAGACCGTAACTCTTCACGGGAGTAGAAAGCCTCATCTTTCTCCGGAAGTGATTGCGAACTGCCCAACTTGAGGTTAGCGGTGACGACTATACCATTGGCCTCCTTCTTAGGGCTTTAGGAGGTAGATGATAAACATAAGAGCTACGGGTCGAGACGTGCTGTTGTTTAAGCAGCAGGAACTCAGTTGCTGCTACATGATCCCACAAGAGACAGGACCACTGAGGAATGCAGACAAAGGCACGCCATGGCTCTTGGTATAAAGACTGCAGAACCTAAGGAGAAAATTGGAGGGCATCGCTTTTGCTAAGGGGGTAGCGCCATCCCAGCGCATCTCAAAATTGAATGTGCCAGGGAATCAACCAGGCATGATGCCAAAATTCAGGTTCTGCTTCAGAAGGTCTCGGGGGTGGGAGGGTGGTCTACCTTTCCAACAAGGTCCAAGTGACGCTGTGCTGCTGGTCTGTGGACCACTATCCCTGACATTCAGGAGGAAATCCGAGGAGAAGAGCAGTTCTGGTCCGGGATTCAGAGGCAGGACCGTGAGGCTGTGGGAAGGTTGGCGAGGCTCCCAGGGAGCTCGGCTCGGGTCAGTCGGCAGATGTCAGCAGTCAGTTCTGAACCCAATGTGGACACATCCGCAGGCCATCTGAGGGATCTCTGGCAATCACATCACCTCTCTGAAACTCAGTTTTCCAGTCAGAAATGAGAATGTGGCTAACAGTGTTTTTGATATCTTCTAGAAACAAAAAACCCAAAGCCAGAATACAAACATTACACCCAATAATTTAAAAAAATAGCCTTAAGGGCTGAGCCCCGGTGGCAAAAGTGGTTGAGTGCGGATTTGAACCACAGGTTTGGCGGTTCAAATCCAGTGGTGGCTCTCAGGAGCGGCACTGGGTAGCGCCCACAACCACCAGAGGCAGTGATGCCCACACAAAAAAAAAAAAAAAGAAAAGAAAGAAAGACATTTAAAAAGTAGCCTTAAATTGTGGATTGGGTGGGTGGAAGTTTGCATCTCCCCACTCCCTTTGTGTCCCCCTCACGTAACCCCCCCCCACACACACACACACCTTCTCTCTCTAGTAGATGACTAGCCTGTGTTTCACCCAAGGCAACACCTGCACACCTCTGGCCCAGAGCCTCAGCGTCCCTCCACCAGGCTAG
>PVJH01045754.1:0-12220 GCA_004026705.1 Nesogale talazaci
GGAGGAGAAATGATCAGAGAAATAAAAAGTGTCCTGGAATGTCTGGGAAGTCCAGGAGGGAAGGGAAAGGCTTTAGGAGGGAACGTCTATGGCTGTGTGACTGAACACGAGCACAATGGGAAGTGAAGGGAGTTAATCGATTGGAGGCGTTGGGAGAGCCTTGGGGACCTCTGCCCCAGGAGCCATCCTCGGGGAGTAAGAGGTGGAGGTGGGCCTGGGAAGGCAGCTGCTCTTTATAGAAGTGCAACCAGGAAGGAAGAACCCAAACTCACTGCCAGGAACCCAAGGCAGACTCCTGGGGAGCCTGTCGGGCAGAGTAGAACCCTCCAGTCCATGAGCTGGAGAGCCCACCCTTCTGTCTCCTGGTCTCGACTGCACCTTCTCCCATGAGGGATCCTGGACAAGCGGGCCTCCCCTTTCTACTGGCGACGGGATTCTCTGCTCTGGTTTCAGAGTTTGTTTACCTTCTACCCAATGGAATGGCAAAATTGACCAATCCCTGACTTAGAGTCCTCTACACCCTATTTGTGTGATCCCACCCATTTCTTTGGCAAGTCTTACAAAGACTCTGCATACAAGTGCTATATCCAGTGATTTCACTTCTCCACGCCACAGCTTCCCAGGGTGGAGCTTCACTCCTGGCATGACCTGATAGAGTGAAGGGAGACTCTCTGATACGGTTCCTATCCAATGACCGACTAGAAGCATGAATCTAAAGGACAAAGGACTATAAGGAATGGATCGGTCACTTGGGTCATTCTTATGTTATGAGTCAGGGCACAAGCAGAAAAAAGAAAATATCATGTCCCTCAAAAGGGAAAAGCCCCCAGCAGGTTGTGTCTGATATTCCTGCATGAAGTGGAGGTAGCAGCAGAGGCATTAGCCATTGTACGCAGCATACAGACCCTAAGACAGAGCGGTGGGCTGGGACCACAAAAGGAATAAAGTTGGGTGCCTGCCGGGAGGAGGCTTC
This sequence comes from Nesogale talazaci, assembly GCA_004026705.1. NCBI lineage: Eukaryota > Metazoa > Chordata > Mammalia > Afrosoricida > Tenrecidae > Nesogale > Nesogale talazaci. Next base: position 974 of record PVJH01045754.1, read on the forward strand.
CTTCCAGAGCAGGGCACCCTCTGGGCATTAGTGGAGCTCAAAGAGCGTTTTAGCACATGCCGTAGCAGGGCAGAGTCCAAAGGGCCATAGAACAGAGCAACTGAGGACCAGAGAGAGACTTGCCTGCCTGCGAGGCCGAAAAGAGCTCGTGCTGAGGACAGGCGAGCCGCATCCTTCCTGTTCTCTGATGTTGGCTTGTTGAGAGCTGTCGACTTCCCTGATAAATCTGGTTTCAAAGGGCTGACTTTGCAGTTAGCTGCACGCTCCCTCTGGGCTCCTGAAGAACTGAAGAGGGATCAGGAAATGGCCAGCAGGGACTCCAGGCTAGGCAAGGGTGCGATCTGGGGGACAAGAAAGAGGGTGGGCAGGCCTCTAGCTTTTAGGGAAGGAATGGCTGAAAAGAAGAGATAAGAAATGCACAGCGAGAAATGAACAGCGAGATCCCAGAGGAGACACGAAGGGGAGAAGCAAAGGCCCCAAGGAGTAAGAAGCATGAGGTAAAGGTGAGACCATCAGTGGGTTGTAGACATGGGGACAGGAAGGTAAGTTTTCTTTGTCATCTAAGAAGTCAGGCCACTGGGTTTCCTACTCCCACCAGGACAGTGATGCCACACACACACACACACACACACACACAGACACACACACAGAGTCAGGCCATTTTCTAAGATGGGACAGTGTTTAGGCTGGGTTGACTAGCAAAACAAATCCAGTAACACTCATATATGTATAAAAAAGAGCTTTATAGGGGCATAGGGAAAAAGCTACTGTTTACAGAAATTCCTGGGTGGAGGCCTAGTAGAAGGGCAGGGGCCAGACCAAATCCAGAGCTGCATATGGTAACCAACTGAGGGGTGGGGCTAGGGGAGGGGAGCTGGCCATGTGGAGTGGGGGAATGGAGCACTGACCCACCCAAGGGGAGCATACTGTTTACATCTCAACAGGGAAAGAGGAACCCAACTTAAACCTGGTGTTTCAGGATGTGAAGGCAGCATGACAGCATGGAGTGGGGAGCTAGTGGAGGGGTCTGAGGGTCCAACCCCAATCCCAACTATGGGTGCAGCCACCCCCCACCTCCCAGGGGAGTTTGCTTTGGAGGTCAGCATGGAGGCTGCAGCTTGCAAAGAGGGACATGTCTGACCAGAGCACATGAGAGCGAATGAAGGGGAAGGAAGAGAGAGTGGAGTGCATCCTGGCCCACCGAGCTTCAAGAATGATCTCCCCACTCAGAATAACCATTGCACAGAGAGGACCATATGGCCGGCTCCACTATGAAATATGGCGTCTCTTGCTGACTCAAAGCCCTACGGGGACAACATTGGAGAAGCAGAGTCAGGAATGCAGCCGGTCTGACCCAACCATACCACACCAAGGCAAGGGCATGCAGCAGAGCAGGAGGAGGGACAGAGCATGGAGTTCCCAAGCGAGTGCCAAGGATATACTTTGGGGCTAGGATGTGGCACCCTATTGGATTCAATGGGGGGATACCCCTGGTGGTCAATGAACAGACCTTGAATTAGTTACAGGTTTTTCTTTTGTTATTGTTATGAATTTTTTACTTATATATTTTTTCTAGACATTGTTTTTTTGCTGTTGTCATCATTTTGTTTTCTTTTGTCACTTCATCTTGTGATGTCTTGCTTTTCTGTATGTATTATTATCTCTGCAAGTCTATCTACATAAGATAGGCTGGAGAAAACAATGGGATTGATGGTGCTGGGGGGACATGGGAGATGGGGAAAAGGAGATGGTGTTGACCAACCCAAGAATAAGGGAACAACAAGTGATCCAAGACCAGTGGCAGGGTGGGTGGAACAGGCCTGATAAGGTTTGATCAGGAGTTATGTAATAGAGAAATTACTGAAACTCAAATGAAGAATGTGCATGACAGTGGGGTAAGAGGAAAGTAAAAGGAAATAGAGGAAGGAATTTAGAGACAAAGGGCATCCACAAAGGCCTAAATACAGGCATAAACATGGATGAAGATATTTATATATGATGATGGGGAAATAGATCTATGTGCATTTACTTATGGGGTTAGCATTAAGGCTCCAGATGGACATTGGACCTCCACTCAAGTACTTCCTCAATGCAAGAAAACTTTCTTGTATTAAATTGGCATTCCTTGATGCTCACCTTTCCAACACAATCAGGGAAGACAAATGTGTGCACAAGCAAAAGTGGTGAAGAAAGCTGATGGTGCCCGGCTATCAAAGATATAACATCTGGAATCTTAAAGGCTTCAAAGTAAACAAGTGGCCATCTAGCTCAGAAGCAACAAAGTCCACATGGAAGAAGCACACCAGTCTGTGTGACCACAAAGGGTCAATGGAATCAGCAGTCATCAAAGAATAAAAATCATGTCATTGCTTGTTCCCCTTCCTGATAAGATCGCTGAAGACAAAATGTGTGCATAAGCAAATGTGGTGAGGAAAGCTGAGGGTGCCCGGCTATGAAAAGATATAGCATCTGGAGTCTTAAAGACCTGAAGATAAACAAGCAGTCATCTTGCTGAGAAGCAACAAAGTCCTCATGGAAGAAGCACACCAGCTTGTGTGACCATAAGATGTCAAAGGGATCAGATATTAGGCATCAAAGAACTAAAAATTATACCTTTATAAATGAGGGGGAGTACAGTTTGGGAACCCAAAGTCCACCGACAGGGGAAGTGACATCCCTTACAGAAGGACTGTGGGGAAGAGACAAGCCAGGCAGGGTACAGTGTAGCGATGTTGAAATATGAAACTTTCCTCTAGTTCTTAAATGCTTCCTCCCTCCCACTATCATGATCAGAATTCTACTTTACAAATCCGGTTAGACCAGAGGATGTGCACGGGCACAGATAGGAATGGGAAACATGGGGAATCCAGGACAGGTGATCCCTTTAGGACCAGCGGTGAGAGCGGCAATACCAGGAGGGTGGAAGGAAGGTAGAGTAGTAAGGGGGAACTGATTAAAAGGACCTACATATAACCTCCTTCCTGGGATACGGACAACAGGAAAGTGGGAGAAGGAAGACATCAGACAGTGCAAGATATGACAAAATAATAATAATTTATAAATCAAGGGCTCATAAGGGAGGAGGGAGTGGGGAGGGAATGGGAAAAGGAAGAGCTAATATCAAGGGCTTAAGTAGAAAGAAAAAGTTTTGAGAAGGATGAAGGCAACAGATGTATAAATATGCTTTGCATACAAAGGATGTCTGCACAGATTGTGATGAGTTGTATGAGTCTCCAATAAAATGATATAATGATACATCAAGAAAACATCCCAACCGGGCTGAGCCCCGGTGGCGTAGTGGTTGCACATGGGACCGCGGCCCACTGGGACGGAGGTTCAATTCCAGCAGTGGGGTTGGGCCTCCTACTCCCACCACCGGAGAGCATGATGCCCCCCCCCCCAAAAAAAAAAAAAAAGAAAAACAAACCAAACAAACATCCCAACCCAATCCAACTCAAGTCCATAAGTCCGATGCTAGTCCATCGTCCCTTTCAGCCGGAAGTCCCTCGCAGACTCATGGAGACACAAGCAATGATGCAGGCTGCAGGAAGATCACGGGTTGGGGGGGCAACGTTGTGTGGGTCCGATGGCAGTGGTGACAGCGCAGGGCTCTGGCAGCAATCGGGGTCAGCCAGCAGGAAGGTGAAGGTCAAGCGGGAGAGGGTGGCCTCCAGAGAGGTGGAGCTCCTTGATAGCACCTCCGGGTGAAGTCATTGGCGCAACCTGATTGACAGCCTAAACTCTGCCCCTGCACTTTTAGAGATCTTCAAGTTGACAAGGAAGGATGCAACTACCAGGGAGGACTAGGGAGGACCAGCAGATTTGAAAGAGTCATTGTGAGGACATGAAGGAAGGAAGAGGAGAAGCAGGAAATCAAAAACTATGAGCCAAGCAGAGCTGAAGGCCCAGCCTGAGTGGGAGGTCATTCTCTGGAAACAGCCCCAAGCTGTTTTGAAACGACAAGTCCTGGAAACCAGGTCACAGAGGTGGGTAATTAATTGTGCCCCAGGAGAGAGGTTGAAAGTACTAGGTCTTAACACAATCTGCAAAGCCAGGATCATAGAAAATAGGAATCGAAGTCACTATCATGGATGCGATATTGGGGTTTAAGATTTCACAGGAGCAAAGGCTCCTGGTCAGGTTGGGTTTGAGGTTGGGTTGCCCACACAAATACCAGCAAGAAGGAGACCTGATGACACAAGGCTTAAGACCCAAAGGTGGGCAATTTGAACTCACCAGCCGTGAGAGAAAGGACCGACCAATCTGCCCCTGTACAGACTCTGTGGGGCCGTCCTCCTCTGTCAGACTTGACAGCTCACGCACACACACCAACTCCTCTTTGGGCATCACCGCAACAGAGCTGGTGACTATGCACGAACAGATCAGGGACTGTCGAAGACCACACAAATCTGCTCTTAGATGAAAGACCCTCAGGAATCTTCCATTCCTGCAAGAATGGAAATATTTGAACTTGTTTTGGACACTTCATCAGGAACCACCAATCGCTAGAAAGGAAACCGTAGTGGGTAAGTCGAAGGCACATGACAGCCAGGGGTGGTGAAGTAAAATGTCTTGGGATCCATATAAAGGCAGAAATCAAAATTCACTCTCATTGAATCAGTTCTGACTCTCTCCTCTCTCTCCCTGTCTCTCTCTCTCTCACACACACACACACACCATAGGACAGAGCAGAATAAAAAGTCTTATCCTTCTTCCCTGGAGCAGTGGATGGTTTTGAACTCCTGTCAACGTAACTCACTAGGCAGTCTGTCATTCCCACCAAATGACTGGGTGAGAATATGCAAATAAGGTGTGGAGGACTCTAACGAGGGGATGGGTCTAAAGTGAGCCATCTCAGAAGCAAGAATGGAAAATGCCAAACCCCCAAGAGAGAAGAAAGTGTGCATCCCAAAACCCCTGCATGGAGAGGCAGCAGAGAAGCAGTGAGAGACCACAGTACAGAGTGATGGGCTTCCCAGCTCATGGAACAGGTAAAGCCGAGTGTCTTTAGGCAGCATGCTGACCTGCAGTGTGAGGTGCCCTTTGAACATTTGTCAACCCTAAAGGAGCTTCGTGGCACATGTCTGAGCAGGCCAGAGGCCAAGGAGTGGTGTGGCGGAGAGGCTGAGGGCCTGCAAGAGGTATGCCTCCAGCATGACTTTGAAGAAACACTATGGAGAAAAGAACTGTATCCTTAACATTTCTGATCTTAACTCATAGCCCCTGAGCTTCACTAAAACAGCCCTAAATCATGAGTATCATCTGTGAGTTCTGTGTGGCTCCTGAAGCTAGGAAAGAAGGAGAATCCGTGAGAAGGACAGTTGGTGTCAACAAACCAGGACACAGGAAGTTGGAGGGTGAAGGCAGGTCTGACCCCTGCCTTGTGGGAATTGCCCCGACACTGGTGCAAAGTTGGAGGCTCCTTCTGTCTACCAAAGGCAGAGGAGGTCTATGCCATTTCCTCAGTAGGGATTAGAAGCAGAATTTGTTGCAATGACTCCAGACTCGCGGAAGGATGGGAAAGGACAGGAAAGGAAATCTGACATTTAGAAGGTGACGTTGGTGGTTTTTACCTGTAATGGTTGAAAGGAATGAAAGATAAGTTAAAATGCAACCCAAAGGAGACAAGCTGCTTTTGGAGTGACTTAGGGCAAAAGCCAGGATGGTTAAACAAGTTATCTGGTAGGTGGTCAGAGCTTGCTAGATCACTGTATTCTCACCAAACCTTCAATGAGGTGACTGACGCAATAGCTGCATGCTCAGACTACTGATGATGGTCCTGTCGATGGCGCAGGACTAGGCAGCATTTCCACCGACAGCAGCCATGAGTCAGAGACAACTGACAGCAAAGGACCACAGTGAGGGAAGAAGGAAGGGTCTAGAAAGAATGAAGAAGGCCATGAGCCAGCAACTGAAACCCTCCCTGAAGGAGACAGCAGGAGGTGGAAGGGTGGCGAAGTGAACAAAGACAGAGAGCAAAGAGTAAGGCCAAACCACCCTGGGGGAGGAGTCCCTTTTGCCTGAAAAGGAAAACAATGGACGCGGAGAGATGCCAACTCTGCCACCTGTCACAACAAGGGACCAAAGAGATCCATTTCCATCCAAGTCAGCAAAAAGGGCATGCAGTGTTCACCTGGACAAGTGCCAGGGGCTGTGGGAGGCACACGAGACCCAGGAGTGTCTGAGTCAGGCCCGGCTCCTGGTCCTTAGCGCTTACAGCCTGGCACAGAGGGCAACAGCATAGAAGTGACTCCATGGGGAGGGTCCCTGCCATGGCCAGGATGAGAGTCCAGGGCTGGCACCTGAACCAAACCCAAACCTTTGCTATAGAACTGCTTCTGACCCTTGGCTGCTTCATGCATCCAGATCAGAACTGGGCTCCTGGGATCTGCTTGGCTGTAATTTATGGGAGCAGGTCAGCAGGCTTCTGTCCCTGAGGTGGGTTCCAGCCACCTCAGAACATGTGCACCACACAGGATCTAGCAAACTAGAGAGATGAAGGTGAGGAAGAAGTGAGCGAAACTGCCTTTGCTATTTCAATGTCTCCAACTACACTTGGGTGCATTCTTGAAATATATATATATATATATATATTTATATACACACACATATGTAATTGTATTTTAAGTGAAAGTTTACATGCAAATTAGGTTCTCATTTGATTCATTTCTATCCCATCTGTTCAATGACATTGTTTACATCTTTCATAGTGTATCAGCTTTCTCTTTATTTTCTTTCTGGTTGTTCCCTTTCCAAGAATCTAGTTTCCCCACCCCTTTGCCTCCTCGTCTTTGCTTTTTTGTTTGTTTGTTTTTTGGGCATCACTGCCCTCTGGTGGTGGGAGTAGGAGGCCCACCCTTTGCTCCGTGGAGCTGGAATCGAACCTCCATCCCAGTGGGCCGCAGTCCCGCGCACAACCACTACGCCACCGGGGCTCAGCCCTCATCTTTGCTTTTGAGTTAAGCACTGGCTGCTGGGGCTCACACAGATAAGTTTAAAGGAGCACAGGACTCCCAGATGGTTCAGATGCCTTCTTCAAACTTTCCTTCTGTGGAAAAGCGGCTTCTGCTGGAGTGCCCTTTGAAAACTGCTCACATGCACACTCCCAAGCAAGAAATGCATAGTTTCCCAAAGTGGGTGCCACCGCCCCCCGGTGGTGTGTGGAATGATCTAAGGGCATTGTGAGAGCAGATACCTACACTTTATCCTGGATCCTGGGCTGGAGTACAAAAGGTTTTCATTGCTAGGGAGGTCACGAGGATTTTTTTTTTTTTAAGAGGACAGTAGACCACATAAGTTTAGGAGCCTCTGAAGAAGAGCAAGACTTCTGCACCCCCGGGCGTTCTCTTTTCTACGCCCTGCTCACAGACACACACCTCTCACTGGAGCTGCAAGACAACCCTAGGAGCGTGGCCCCATGATTCCTTGGTCATAATGTCAAAGAGCTGAAAAAGTATGTTTGTAATTCCTTTGGTGGAAAACTTGACCTGACCTCTTCTAAGTTCGTTCATAGAGTATTTGTCCCACTAAGAATTTTTTTTTGGGGGGGAGGCATCACTGCCTCTGGTGGTTGTTGGCGCTACTCAGCACTGCTCCTGAGAGCCGCCAATGGATTTGAACCGTCAAGCCCATGGGCCACAGTACCGCACTCAACCACTTACGCCACCAGCTCCACTAAGTCTCTTTTACTACAGACTGGAGTCTCGGATTCTGCTGGTAATATTATGTGATAGATAGCGAGTATACCAGTCCCTTTCTTTTCTTTTTCTTTCTTTTTTTTTTTATGGCATCACTGCCCTGGTGGTGGGAGTAGGAGGCCCATCCTTTGCCCCTGTGGAACTGGAATTGAACCTCCATCCCAGTGGGCTGCAGTCCCGCGCACGACCACTACGCCACCGGGGCTCAGCTCCCCAGTACCTTTCTAAAATCCAACAGATGGGGAATTGCAAAAACACACAGGCTCCCAAGAATTGCAGACCAGGGACTCTGGACCCCTCCTTTCCCGGTGATGAAGAACCTGGAGGAGTCAGGTGATATGAAACAGACCCCCACTGGACTTTGCTCTTGCTGGTCCACCAAACACAAGCCAGCTCATGTTACCCACACCAGGAGGTGGCAGGCTTCCGTTTGGTTTCTAGGGAATGAAGCTAGTGGCAACACGGTAGTCGGAGGCTGGCCGCAGGGTCCAGACCCCAGGCTTTTGCTCCCACCCTTCCACCACTGTCTTCACGTTCTTGCTCTCCTTCACTCCCATTCCACCCCGCACCCCAATCCATCCAGCTCCGTATCCCTGAGTGCCAACGAACCCCTTTCCCCGGGGTGTTAACTGCCTTCACCACAGACCTTCGCATCTGACCCAAGCCAGCCCATCCTTCTCAATCTTTTTCTCTTTTTAAAATTGGAGTCAAGATACCTGACACAAAACATTTGCCAGTTCAAGCAATTTTACCATTCAAAAATTCAGTAACCTGGACTTCATTAACCATAGCGTGTGCGTGCCGTCATTGTCACCACGATCCTGTTCCAAATCGTTGCACCACCATTAACATGAATTTAGTGTCCCCCTAAGCCATGCTCCCCCTGAGTGGGATCATACCCGATTCGTCCCTTTGGGACTGTGTCAGCACAACATTTTCAAGCTCCATCCATGTCATCGCAGGATGTGGCAGATTTTATTTCCTTTGATGCCAGAATAGGAGTCTTGGGTGCTACAAAGGGCTACGTGCTGGACTACGGCTGAAAGGCTGGCAACCCAGCTTCTCCGGGGGCCTTTTGGAAGATTCTTGGAGATGTGCCTCCTGAAAGCCACAGCTCGAAACCCCTGGGGAGTATTCTACCCCGGACACGGCGGGTCCTCATGAGTCAGAAGTGAAGTGCCAGCAAATCACAACATGGCTGAATCATACTTCACAGTACAGTCCTCTCTCGACTCCATTGTTAATCTGCATTTGGGGTCTCTGGTCACCCCCTCATCCTTACACCTCCCTGGGTGGCTTGATCCTATTTTTCTTGCTTCTCCTTCCTCCTCCTTGACTTTGCCTGCCCTGACTCTGACTTGCCCTCTTCTGTCAGCACTGGTCCCAGGGGCCAGGCTGTGAGCTTCTCCCAGGAGGGACGGGCGCCTCTTTTATTTCAACGCCCCTCTACAGGCTGTGTGAAGGAACCCTGGCGGTAGACTGGGTTATACATTCATTCACCGATCACCACTAGGTCGGCATTTCAAACCCATCCGTTGCTCCGTGGGAGAAACAGGCGGCTGTCTGCCCCCAAAGAGATTTAAAGCCTGAGAAACCCAAAGGGGATAACTCTGTCCTATAGAATCGTTCCTAGTCAGAATGGACTCGATGGCAGTGAGGTTTCCATGCTGCCTGACGCCGGCTCAGACTCTCCTTTGAGCTTGAGAGTCCTGGGTCCAGATGTCTAATCCCAGAGTTGATTGGGGGGATATGAGAGTTTCTCAGAAATTTAAGCAACTGCTGAACAGTGAATATGAGGCTGCCTTTTAAAATTATTTTATTATTTCCATTGGCAAATGGTTAGCCATCATATACCAGATTCGACTGCCAGGGATTCAAACTGTTTATCGAAAACCTCTTATGTATCTGTCATCACACCAGGGGAAGTAGCTCACAGATGGATGCGGAGAGGGCCAGGGGTGATGGGCAAATCCACCAATGCCTGTCGGTCGGTCACAGCAAGGGCAAGAGAGCCTAGGCCCCTTGCCTCTGGGCTCACGTCTTCCCCAGGGGGCTACAGGGAGGGAGAAGGCTTTAGTGGCGATGGTGGCTTTTCAAGAAGCACGGACTATTCATTTCTGAACTCATTTCTTCTGTGAGAAGTGGTTTGTCCCTCTTTCCTTTTCCTCCCTGGCCTTCTTTTTTTAAAAAGTTCATCTTTCTAGACCAGGAACAGCATCGTTAATCAGCATCTGGCACCATTGTAGTACCCTGGAGTGTATGTCAGTAAGGAATGTTATTGTTGGTCTTCTTGCATCAAATATGACCTGCCAGGAGTCCAGGAAGACGTCGTTCCTTTTAGTACTTCCCAGGTTTCATGCATTTAATGCAAGGCGGTCAGAGGGACACAGAGCTGGCCAGAGAAGCCTGCCAAGGGACCGGTTTGTCCAGAACTGCCTTCCAGATAGGGAGGGAAGGCCACCGACCACGTCTCCCCGCAGCTTCGCTCTGTGTCCAGAGGAGGGCAGCCGTGCGCAGGCCCTGGAGCCAGACGTTCCCGAGAGGACTCCAAAGAGGCGGTTCTAGAAGAAAAAGGTCCTCTACTCCATACACCAGGAGCTCTGGTAGTGAGTGTTGTGGGTGCTGTGTTGGGCCCGCAGGTTGAAACGGCCAGCTGCTCGGTGAGCGGAAGATGAAGCTTTAGTCCCGTAAAGAGTGGAAGTCTGACACCAGGGCAGGTCTCCCCATCCTGTGGGGAAGGCGGTGATGAGAGTGCAGGGGGTCTGGAGTGGGTGTGGGCGCACTCTTTACCTTTTCCTCCATCTCCACACTCCCTTTCCCCGGAGAGCTTCACATCTTCTTGGATCGTCTGGAATTTCCAACACTGTTGAATTCATGCATTCTGTACGGAGCACCCCCATCCTTTCCGATCGCCCACTGGGCGAGCCACAGCGACAGCAGAAAGGCACACGAACTTACCTTACTGGCCGTGCGGACGCGCCTTCACACACCACGCAGAACCAGGACAGGTCCCCGGCGGTGAAATGCTTGGATCTCAGCTCCTTCTGGAAAAGAGGGTGGACTGGACGCACCCAGAGTAGCACGGCGGAAGAAAGGCCTGCCGCTCTGCGTCTGTACAGATGGCTGCCAAGAAGACGTGGGGCGCAAGGTTGGGGTCCACTGGACAGTCATGGGGGTCTTGTTGGGTTGGTTAAGTTGGGGTTTCAGAGAGTTGTCGGGCAGGTCCTGTCATTCCGTGACTGGGGGTAACTTGGTAATCCACAGGGCAGTGTACCCGTGCTAATGTCCACCGCATGAAGAGCCAAGAGAAGGCGGCTTCCTGTGTGTCCGTGGGAGGGTCCAGGGCTGCCCCCAGAGATCCCAGTTTGGCATCTCTTGGATGCTGTGCGAGGAAGCCCCCGAGCTGGCTGGAGGCTGGGGGTGGGAAAGATGGGGAGGGAAAGACATGGGGACCAAGATAGGACCCGAGGCCCTTTCAGGGGAGCCAGGCTGAAGGCAACCCAGAGACCACAGCCCACGGATGCCCGGGAGTTGCTGGGGGTGTCTGCTG
>PVJH01045755.1:0-12127 GCA_004026705.1 Nesogale talazaci
TTAGTCCACAGTGAAAAATTTAAAAAGACACACCAGAATAATGTGTCAACCATGAATTGGCTTTTTTACTGATACTTGTTTGAAGAAGTAAGATGATTTTCTTTGACCAGCTTACTGTTGTTTAAATTTTATGATAAATGTACCTAATATGTACAAGATAACAGAATATTGCAGGATACTAATATGTAAAAAGGAAACTTTATTGACGTGATGGCTGAAAGCAATATGACAAAAGATTTCAGAAGTGTAAGTATTCTGTTTGGAAATAAAGAGGGTAGAGAAACAAGGGCGTGAGAACCCTGGAATTAGAGGTGAGTTTGGGGAAGTATGGAATAAGGTTGGTTGAATAAACCCTTTGGGTGTGGCACATAGTTTCTTGGCATACCTTCACTGTAGGAATACCATGCAAAGGCCAGGAGACATGCTTCACCACTGTACACACAGGTTCCATTAACGCCCATTTGCATGTCGCAGAAATTGGATCCCAATACCAGTATATCTTGTTCAGAGAAATAAACAGAACGTCAAATTCCACTTGGGTGATACCCATTTCACCCCATGGAAAATTACAACTCCGTCTGGTAATTGTTCTCAATTTTTTTTGTTTGATTGTACTTCTCAAATAAGGTTAAACAGTGAGCAAAGGAGCCTAAATTATAGGTATAACCAGAACCCTCTCCTATGGAATGTAAAGCTGAAAGGAGGGAGCAGGGAGGAACCTGGGTATCTGGGTCAGCACACTCTTGGATGTCAGAGAGCAGGGTTAATAGAGGAAGAAGATAGCCATGGCCCCAGTAATTTAATCCTGCATGTTGTCTGTGGTTTCTTCTCTCCTTTTTTTATTCTCCAGAATAAAAAGTTTAATTGATTGAGCATTTACCGTGCGCCAAATTAAATGCCAAACACTTTACATGTGTTATCATCTATTATACTATTTTTAAAACTGTATGTGGTGATATTAATCATTCTCTATAAATGATAAATTTGAGGAGAGCAGTGAAAGATTAAGTAATTTACCTTTTGAGTGATAGACCTAGGCATACATGGTAAGAAGGAAATATTTTAATGTTTTTTGTGTTTTTTCACGTTCTGGCTTAGTATTAAGATGTTTCCTTCTTTACCTTTGCCTTCCTGGGATATTTCTAATAATCTTCCACGATTCAGTTTATTTTTCCTGGGAAACTTTTCACACTGCCAAACACAAGTCTCTTTTCTTCATACTCCTCCAGCTGTTTGTATACATAAGACAGAGACATTGCTTTCTGACACCATCAAGACTAGTTAATCAGATAAAAGTAAAAAAGAGAATTAAAATGCTACCCTGAATGATTTGAGTTAAAAATATATAAATGAGTAGTCATTTGTCATAGTAAGTCCTTTCACTCCCCCCCCTTTTCCCCCTTTTTTTCAGATTGCTCATTGAGGTTCCGTGTTGTCATTCTTAAGTATACTACAATGATAAAACATTGCTTATGATTTCTGGGTATGGTTCTCCTTAAGTGGTTTGGCTTTCCTTAAGTGAAGCAGACTGAATTCAAACTTTACAGGGTTTTTTTTTTTTTTGGCGAGCAAGTCACTTTATTGCACCGTCGCTTTGGGGGGCTGGGGGGCTGGGCGGTCCGACGACAGCAGAACGACAATCTCGCAGCCGCCGAGAGCCTTTACAGGGTTTTATGACATCTTTCTAGTCTTATAATTCTTTTACCCACATCTCACTTGACAGCAATTAAAAAAAAAACCTGTAAAAATCATTTTATTTTGGGCTCTTACAGCTCTGATTGCAATTCATACATACGTTGTGTCGGGGACATTTGTACATATGCTGCCATCATTTTCATAACATTTTCATTCGACTTGAGCCCTTAATGTCAGCTCATTTTGCCCTCCCCCACCCTCTTTCATGAACCCTTGATAATTTATAATTTTTTTTCATGTTTTACACTGATCACTGTCTCCCTTCACCTACTTTTCTGTTTTCCATCCCCCTAGGAGAGAGTTTTATGTAGATCATTTGTGGTTTGCTCCCCCTTTCTCCTCCTACTTCCCCTTATCCTTCTGCTATCTATTCTCATTATTGGTCCTGAGGGGTTTATCTGTCCTTGCAAGCTCTTATCTGCTGTATACATACTCTGGTCTAGCTGAATTTGTAAGGTAGTATTGAGGTCATGATAGTGTGTGTGGGAGAGGGCCGTTAAAGAATTAGAGGAAGGTGTATGTTTCATCGATGCTTACTGTATCCTGACTGGCTCGTCTCTTCCTTGTGACAGATGGGCATGGGATCTCTACTTCCCACGCCTCCTCATTCACATTAATAAGATTTTTTGTTTTGGGTCTTGGATGCCTGATACCTGATCCCATTGACACCTCATGATCACACATGTTGGTGTGCTTCTTCCATGTGGGCTTTGTTGCTTCTGAACTGGATGGCCACTTGTTTGCCTTTGAGACCCCAGATACTATATCTTTTGATAGTTGGACACCATTACCTTTCTTCACCACATTTGCTTATGCCCCCATTTTGTCTTCAGCAATAGTGTTGGGAAGGTGAGCATCATGGAATGCCTATCTATCTGTCTGTCTATCTATCTATCTCTTATCTATCATCTTATCTACTGTGCAACCTACTTCAGTGCCTGAAGCCCAAGGGATAAAGCCAGGCAACGGCTCAGGGTTGCAGTTTGCTCTGGCATGGGACACTATGAGAGACCCATGGGATCAGGGCCAATGAATCATCTTGCTATCGAACAGTGGCTGGAGGTTTCAAACTGGTGACCTTGTAGTTAGCAGCCCAACGCATAACCACTGCGCCACCAGGGCAAGAATGTCAGTTTAATAGAACAGAATGTTCTTTCATTGAGGGAGTACTTCAGTGGAGGCCCAATGTCCATCTGCTACCTTAATGCTAAACCTATAAATATATAAATAGATCTATTTTCCCATCATCATATATAAATATATTTACCTATATACATGCCTGTATTTAGGCCTCTATAAATGCCCTTTGCCTCCGAGTTCTTTTCTCTATTTCCTTTTACTTTTCTCTTGACCCACTATCATGTTCAGCCTTCTTTTGGGTTCCAGTAATTCATCTCAGTTACTGGATTGATTTTTTGTTTTAAGGTGTAAAGATTATCTCAGGTCAAAAGTTTTAGAGGTTTACCTTGCCCAGTAACTCCAGAAAATTCAGTGTTCATGAGAACTTGAAATTTTATTCTGCATTTTCCCTTTTTGATCAGGATTCTTTTACAGAATTCTTGTTCAAAATGTTCAGGAATGACACCCGTGCATGATCCAGTTCTTCTGGTCTCATGGCAAAGGACGTAGTTCATGGAGGTAATTAGCCGTACCTTTATATCCGATTGCTTTTTCCAATTGTCTTTCCTCTCGCTTCAGGGGAATACACACTAATTGTGCCTTAGATGGCCACTTGTAGGTTTCTAAGGCCCTGGTGCCATACTAGGAGGTAGAACAGAAGCGCTAAACTTGTTCTTGAGCCAATTAGCGTGGATGTCCCATGACACCAGGACCATATGACTCCAAATCATGGTTTCATGGTTTCCTAAAATACCACCTCCTGGAGGGTTTGGGGACCACCCAGTGGGGCTGCAAAAGAAGATCTTTACATTTTATCTTGGGTTATGAGATCATTTGGAAGTTTTTAATTTCCAGGTGGATGCTCAGTAATTTTTTTTCTGCTGTAAAAGGCATGGTAGACCAAATAAATTTGGGAACTTAGAATCTAAATCACAAAACAAATCCCATGAGTGTTTTTAGTTATAAGGGCCAAAGACTCAGTTGAAAGTAAATGTCTACAAAAGAAGGATGCCAACACATGTAAAAAATGTGCCTGATATGTTGTGAGAGCCTCTCTAATAAAATAATCTTAAAAAAAAAAGAGTTTGCCTCATCATTTCAGTTGTAAATATATGTGTCACATAGCTTTTGATAGTTAATATTTTTACAGATGTACACCTTATTGATAGCAATTAAAGTAATTGTAGCCCTACCTTTAATCACCATGGTATTTCTATCACTGGTATGCCTCTTTCTCTCTCCTTTCTGCCCTTGGAAACCATGGATAAACTTTGTATATAATTACCTTTTCCTAACTTTTATTAAGTGAGGTCATAAAACATTTGTGCTTTGTTCCTGTCTTAATTCACGTAGAATTATGCGTTCCAGCTCCATCCCACATTATAGCATATATCAAGATTTTGTTTTCTACTGGCTGTGTAGTATTCCATTATATGGAAATCTCATATATTACCTGTTTATTTCTCCTTTTTTTTTGTGGATAAAATCTCCCCCCACTAAAAAAAAAAAAAACCCATTTGTATTGGGAGCTAATACAGATTTTATATCATTCCATAGTTCAGTCACATCAAGCAATATACAATTGCTACCACAATCAGTTTCTAACCATTCTCTTCATTCCTGAGCTCCTGATATCAGTTCCCCTTACTACCTCCTCCCTCATCCATTCATCTCTTGATGGGCATTTATTTTAGGTTGTTTACACCTTTTGGCTATTGTAAATGGTGATGCAATGAATTTTCGTGTACAAGTCAATGTTTGATTTTTTTTTTATTTTTTGCTTTTGAGCTTTTTGGTTATATACCAAAGAGAATTGCTGAGTCATATGGTAGTTCTGTTCATTAGTTGTCTATTTTTCATTTTTTTGAGGAACACTTTTTCACAGCAGCTGTATCATCTTGCCTTCCCACCAGAAGTGGATAAGGATTCCAATTACCCTACCGCCTCACCAGCATGATATTGTCAGTATTTATTTGTTTGATCTTAGTCATGTTAGTGGGAGTGAAATGGTATGTTGTGGTTTTGATTTGCATCTCTAATAGCTAATGTTCAGGCAGGTGGCATAGTGTGTTAAGTGCGTCATTGGGCTGCCAGCATCAAGATCAGTAGTTTGAACCTATATACCGGTATTTTGTAGTGGCAGTGATTTTGGTTTTCATGGCTAATGTTAAAAGCATTTTTGTTTCCCTAATTTCCAGTGCATGAATGGTTCCAGAGCCTACAAAACCCAAACCATTGCCACTGAGTCAGTTCTGACCCATAACAACCCTAGAAGACCCAGAATCGCCTCTTTGGATTTCTGAATAGGCAGCCTCATCTTTTTCTTGGTGTGTTTGAACTGTTGACCTTGCAGTTACGAGCTTACTGGGTAATCCTTGTGCCACCAGGGCTCCTGGGGAACCAGATACTGTTGTTTTTAAGTCCCGTTGAGTCAATTCTGACTCAAATATGCACAACAGAACACTATAGCCCCGGGTCCTGCGTCGTTCTCGTTCTCACAATTGTTCTTTGAGCCCTTAGTTGCAGCCATGTGTCAGCCCATCTTTTCAAGGATCTTCCCCCCCCCCCCCACGTGGTAGATCCCTAAATAAATGACTTTTACATGCATGGACTATTGTTTAGGTTACATCATTGCAGAAGAAGTATAATATGTGTGTGCATGTGCATATCGTGTCTCCCTACTAAACTGTGTCCTTAAGCATGTTCTGTGTTCAGCTTTGATATTTATAGTGCCTATTATAATGAATGTACAGTACATGCTGGTATATAGGGAGCTTTGTACTTACATGCCTATTTTGCTGAGTTAGTTGTGGTTTATGACTTCCGTAATGAATAGTCTGTCAGGACAAAAATCTGCATTCTACTGTAGAGAGAGCATTGCCTGGGCTCTGCCCAGTCATTCTAACAGAACTCGGTTCAGGACCACAGGTGACTCCTTACTTGTTACTTGATACCAGCTGCTGCTAGTGGTGCTTGAGTTTTGGTAGTTTTGAGTATACATTTTATTTACTTATTTTTCCTATTTTCTGTGCTAAACACGGACTTCAGGAAATTCTTTTGGTGTCTTGTTTTAAAGGTCTTCATAGTCAGTGGAGTCGTGTAATTTTTCCCCCTTTTTCTAAAGTCCAAGTGTTCAATTAGATACAAGTTTCCTTGTAAATAGACAACTAATTGAATATTCCTTGTGGGGTGTTTTTCTTATGTTAAAGAAAATATAGTTATTACTTTGCATTTTACTTTTCCAGTTAGGTTGAAATTTTGTGGGAAAATGGAATTGAAAGGTAAAAATACAAATTTATTAACATCCACTAAGTTCAATACACTTTTGGTAAGCAATACCATCCATTTAGCCCACCCTAAAGAACTGAGAGTCCTGAGGATTTAATGATGCCCGAACACAATGGAAGCTTTTTATAGATATCTTAAGAGCAGGAAACAAAAGAAGTCAGGAGACAAGTCAGAACTATAAGATATATAGCTGATAGTTTGCAATGGAAGTTCCCCCAAATTTCCATAGTTGAGAATGAGCAAGATCATTGTTAGGGTAGAAAAGACTCTTTGGCAAAGCTTTCTTGGGGTTTTTTCCCCATCCTTTCCCCAGGCATTGGCTTACTTTCTCAAAGCATTCTCATAATAAGCAGATGCTGTTATACTCTGATCTTTCAGAAAGTCAGCAAGCAGAACCTTGAGCATCTCAAAGTTTTCTTGTTCTGACTTTCGCTCTTGACTGGTCCACTTTTTTTTTTTTTTAAACTATATTAATTCCACCTCTTGTTAACCATTGCTTTGACTTTAGGATTGTATTGATAAGGCCAATAACGTTTCATTTCCTATGACAATTCTTTGAAGCAATAGATCATGATCTTGTTTCCCACTTCTTTAAAAATTCCATCGAAAGCTCCGTACTTTACAGTTGATGAGGGCACAATAGTTTTTGTACCTATCAAACAGAAAATTTGAACAGCTTTTAATTTTTCAGTCAGAATTGTGGAAGCTGAACCAATTGAGATGTCTGTGAGTATTCACTATTGTTTCTCTTGTTAATCGTTGGTCCTTCTGTTAGGGCATGAACAAGATGAATTGTTCTATCATAAAGTGATGTCCATGATTTGCCTCTTCAGGCTTCTTCTGCAGCGCCATCTTGTCCTTTCTTAAAACAAGTTATCCATTTATTAAGAAGCTCTGGTGGCATTGTGGTTATGAGTTGGGCTGCAGTCCACAAAGTGAGCAGATTGAAAGCACCAGCTTTTCTGATCGGGGTTCCTTACAGACTGGTGTCTTAATATTTTAGTGCTTCAAAACCAGAATCCTCCAGGCATGTTTTAATGATGTAGTATACATTTATCTTGATGCAAAAAATTTTAAATTTATACACAGTATATTTATCATATAAGTTTTCCATGAACTTTTTGAGTATCATATATATATATAGTATTGCTAATATATTATGATAGTCACGCCTTATTTAAACAATAAGATAGAAACGCCACCAGATTTAAGTTAAAAAAATTTTTTTAAAGTAAAAAAAAGATAGAAATGCCTCATTTGTATGTCTTTTTAGTTATGAAGTTAATCTTTCTAGATCCTATAGCTAGTCAGAATTTCCACAATTCTGACTGAAAAATTAAAAAGTTGTTCAAACTTTCTGATTCTATGTATATAGCCAACTACATGAGAATAAGCACAAAGAGGTTAAAATAGGGAAATACTGAAGTTACCACATTCTGGGTTGAAATTTTTTTGGTTGGGGCATTACTTAAACATACACCAAAATTCAATTGTTCAGTCACTTTGGACTGTGACAACTCCTTGTATGTCATGCTAGAACTGTGCTCTGTAAAGTTTTCAGGGGCTAACTTTTTGGAAGTAAATCAACAATAGTGTGAATTTTTATGTGACATAGTTCACATGTTTATCTAATGATAAACAAAAGAAACTCACTGCCACTGAGTGAGGATTGCCTCACACCCACTCTATAGGACGGGGTAGAACTGCCTCTCTGAGTTTCTGAGACTGTAATTTATGGGAGTAAGCAGTCCTGTCTTTCTCTCAAGGCACCGCTGGTGGTTTCGAATAGCTGATCTTGGGGAACGCAGCTCATCATGTAACCACTCTGCCACAGGGCTCCGTCTAATGATAGTTCTGGGCTATTAAAGAAAAATGACTTAAGGCAAGAATTTATAGATATAATTCAGTGTGCAAAGGGCAATATATTTTATATTTTTTTGGGGGGGGGGCATCACTACCCTCTGGTTGTGGGAGCTACCCAGCGCTGCTCCTGAGAACTGCCGCTGGATTTGCACCACCAAGCACGCGGGCCGCAGTCCCGCACTCAACCACTTACACCACCGGGGGCTCAGCCCCCAATATGTTTTAATTATTTAAAAAATATATGTCCAACAAATCCCATTCATATTATTTTTTCTTTTTACATGGTGTGAATAAAAAAAGGTTACATTAACATTTTAAAATTTGCCTTTGTAAAAATTTGTGGTGAAAATGTATACAACAAAACCTATTTCTACACTTCCCCTCCACCCCCACCCCCCAAGTTTCTGGACATAACAGTCAGTGTCATTGGTTATATCTGTCATATTGGGTCGGCATTCTGTTACTTCTATTCTAGTTGTTTGACTGTTTACTTTATTTCCCCCTGCAACTAATTTTATCATCGATGTTTTAAAATAGTGGGGTCTTATACAGATATTTAGGAGTTTTGGTTTTTTTTAGGTGACTCAACATTCAAAAGTGGCAGTCTTTATTTTGGGGGTGAAACTTCATTTTTTTTACATTGTGAAATATCTATTTCTAATTACAAATAAGTGAAATTTTGCCTTCAAGCATGGTGTAGCATTGGTAACTGAGTTAATATAAAATGACATCGGGGAAAAATTTTCATTTTAGGGGTTGATACAACTTTAGGGTCACACATAAGACCTTTTGACATTTTGATTTAGGTTTGCATATTAATGTTTATCAGGAACTGATGTATTATGGTAGTTGAAAATTTGATAGTTATTAATAAAAGTTGATTTTAATAAAATGTTTCCTCAATGAAGTGATTGACATAAGAAAAAGTAGGTGTGTGAGATAATCATTAAAAAAATTCATGGGGGCGCTGAGCCCCGGTGGCGTAGTGGTTGTGCGCGGGACTGCGGCCCACTGGGACGGAGGTTCAATTCCAGCAGTGGGGCTGGGCCTTCTACTCCCACCACCGGAGAGCAGTGATGCCCCCCTAAAAAAAAATTCATGGGAAAATTTCCCAAGGGTTTTTTGAGGCCCCCTACAAGCAAAATAGAAGGTGTGTGTGTGTGTGTGTGTGTGTGTGTGTGTGTGTATATATATATATATATATATATATATATATATATATATATATATATATAAAAGACACTGTCTTAATTAATAGCAAGGGGCACAGTGAGCAAGCCCTCCTTTCATTGCAGCTGTGTGATAAACATCAGCATAAATCCAGTCTAGTCCTCCTCTCCCCATTTTTCCATCCTCATTGTCAGCTGCTCATGCAGCCCTTTCTCTGGAACAGAGCCTACACAGGAACTCCGTTATTGAGACTGTCAAGCAGCTAGATGTCAGTACCTGCTGGATCTCCATGTATTAATTTGCAAAAGGACTCATAGAATTCATGGAGAGCATGCCATACTTATTACCGATATAACCAAAAGAGACACAGGGTTGAAGCCTAAGGGGATAATAGCAAGGAGCTTCTGTGTCCAAAAGAAGAGATGCTACCCTCTTCTCTGCCTGGTCACTAACGAGGTAGCTCCATCCGAACCTTGATTTTGGAACTCTAATCAGCCTCACCGCTTGGCCATGATAAATTACATCATATCTTTGTCAGTATCAGGCATCTTGGTCACTTCGTCCCTCGTGGTCCAGCCTTTTCCCCATTCATGAACCCCAGGTATTGCCCAGCAGAGACCCAGAGGTGAACTAAACACTTCCATCATGTAACCACACACCTCTCTTCAGCTCTTCCAAATTTCATTTATACAAATAGATGTTACTCACAATTTAGTGTATATCATGGCACATTTTATGTATATACATGTGGAATCCATCCACACTTGTATTTTTTATCCATCTTGCATTTATTTAGGTTGGTGTTGTAAAGAATCTCAACCCAGGTTTCTCTTTTATTCTTTAACTATAGTCCATAATGTACTTAAAAAATAATGGGATAAACTTAATATTTTATAGGTGTTATTACTCGTGTGAATGGAATTCTTTTGCTTTGTGGGTTTTTTTTTGTTTGTTTTGGGGGCATCACTGGTGGTGGGAGTAGGAGGCCCAGCCATACTGCTGGATTTGAACCTCCAACCCAGTGACCCGCAGTCCCGTGCACAACCACTACGCCCCTTGGGCTCAGTCCCTTGCTTTAGTTTTAACTGGTAATTTCAAATACATGAAGAAGTGTGTATGGTGTGCATATGCACACGTTGAATCATCTGGTCACCCCGAAGAAAAATTTTATTCTTTCTAATGTTTGGATCTTTTAGGCAAAGAAAGCATCAATAGCAATAATGCCCCAAATCTGTACTTCTCTTTTTTTTCTAATATTGACTACCAACTCCGGAACTTCATGTGCTTCATGCCTTTTAAAATTTGAATAGAAATCTTACTTAGCATTTAGGGTGTAGTATTTGTTGTTGGATTCTAAGAAACTTTTTAGCATGTTAAGTCTACATATAGTTTCTTTTTTTTTTTTTTTTTTTGGGCATCACTGCTCTCCGGTGGTGGGAGTAGGAGGCCCAGCCCCACTGCTGGAATTGAACCTCCGTCCCAGTGGGCCGCAGTCCCGCGCACAACCACTACGCCACTGGGGCTCAGCCCCATATAGTTTCTTTTTTAAAAAGATGATGGATGAGGGCAGTGATGCCTAAAATTAAAAAAAAAAAAAAAAAAGATGATGGCAGTAGTATGCTAAATAAATCTTGATACCTGTAGACTAGGGTAAGATGATGCTATTAGGATTTGTATTTATATTAGAAGTATTATTTACAATAACAGTTTTATATAATGAATTGAATTACAGAAAAGCTTATTTGCTGGATCTTTTCCAAACCACTGGTTCTCAACCTTCCTAATGCAACCCTTTAATATAGTTCCCCATGTTGTGGTGACTCCCAACCGTAAAATTATTTTCGTTGCTATTTCATCACTGTAATTTTACTACTGTTAAGAATTGGGCGAACCCTGTGAAAGGGTTGTTTGATCTCTGAAGGAGTTGTGACCCACAGGTTGAGAACTGCTGCTCTAAACATTGATA
Organism: Nesogale talazaci; assembly: GCA_004026705.1. NCBI lineage: Eukaryota > Metazoa > Chordata > Mammalia > Afrosoricida > Tenrecidae > Nesogale > Nesogale talazaci. The sequence goes on from PVJH01045755.1 coordinate 11,102, forward strand.
AAAGAAACAATTGAGATAGCTTTTTTTTCCTTTTGGTGTTTTTAAAAATTAAGATTGCCAAGTACATTTCAGCCTGAAAACTCCTTTGGAACTCTTTGGCGTGTGTTTCCTACTGTTTACAGGGAGTTCCCTGTCCACCTTGATGGCAAAATCAGCAATGCTTTAAGTTCCTTTTTTCTATCTCCTCTCTTTGATATGAACAATTATAACTGGGCACCATCTAGTTCTTCTGGTTTCGTGGCAGACGAGACCATGGTTTATGTAGACTTTTGGTCCTGTAGCCTAGTCTTTTCTTTGAGTCTTTCCTCCCTCCCCCTCCCCCCCCGAGTTTTAAAGTATTTTGAGAACTCATTCTTTATGGTTGCACAGTATTCCATTATATGTAGGTACCATATTTTATTTATCTAGTTGTTCATTGATGGGTATTTAGTTTTTTTTTTTTTTTTTTAGCTATTGTGAATAGTGCTACAGTGAATAAAAGTATACGTATGTATGTGCTTTTCACTCTTTGAGGGCTCTTGGGTCTGTAAACTAAGTGTTTGATTGCTAGCTTATAACAATTGCTAGCTTACCAGGTTTGTTATTTTTGAGGAAATACTGCTGATTTTACTCAAGCAGTTTTGGTCCCATTTTTCAGTACGTGGGCAGTATAATCCTTGCCCACATTTATTGCTTTCCTTGATTTGATCAGTGGCATTGAATTACTTCATTGTAATCCTCCTCTGTGCTCCAGGGCTGCTGTGAGTTGGAATCAACTCTGTGTCTATAGATTTTCCTTGGGTTGAATGACTAGTCATATTGAACATCTTTGTGTGTGCGTATCAAGTATTTGTGTGTGTGTGCCATCACTGCCCTGGTGGGAGTAGGAGGCCCCGCCTTGCTCCTGGAGAGCTGGATTTGAACCGCCAACCCTGTGGGCCGCAGTCCTGCACTCAACCACTACGCCACTGGGGCTCAGCTCTCATATCAAGTATTTGTACATCTTATTTTTTTTAACCATTTTATTGGGGGCTCATATAATTCTCA
>PVJH01045756.1:0-12204 GCA_004026705.1 Nesogale talazaci
CCCCCCAAGCCTTTCAGCGTGGCACGCTCCCCCGGCTCGGCGGGGCGCTCAGTCCTCCAGAGGGGCTCGCGCTCCGCCGCGCGCCGTGCAGCGTCCACTCTCCCTCCCCTGCCCCCCACCCGCCAATGGAGAAGGGGTCCCGGCCTCTCCCGCCGCCCTGCACGGGCTGGGGGGCTGCAGGAGGTGGGCTTTCTCTGCCGGCTGCAGGGTCCGCAGCCCGCCGCACCCCGACAGCGCAGCGGGGAAGGGGGCGGCCGAGCCCGGCACCATCTGCCTTTTGTTCCGTGTGGGCTCGAGACCCCGCCCAGCGTCCCCGTGCTCCGAGTGGGGCGTGGGGAGGGGCGGCCTCCTCGCGGGGACCCTTCCTCCGTCTCCTCGTCGGGGGCTTTTCCTCCAGGGGGCTGTGTCAACAGGTTTTTGTTTGTGATTGGAAGTTCGCTCAGGGCTTTGGCGGGGTCGGTAAGCAGCCTGGGCTTCTCAAAAATCTTGATTTGTGCAAGCGTAGTCGCTCACCTAGGGGGTACCTCTGGGGCTCTTCGATATTTTGCTGCCCTGAAATCTGTTCTTTAAGCGCTCAGAGAGGGGAAACTGGCCCAGAGATGCAGTGATTTATTTATCTATTGTAAACAGTTGCCTATTATATTACTGATGTTGCTGCGATTGAGAACCATGAAGCCCTTCATGGTAATATATTTGAAATACAATTGTTGACAGAGTGAACCCTACAGTCCTCAAGGTATGCGCTGTATGCAAGGTGGATGTTTTTGCTTTTTAGTCAAAGCCTGCACTGTTATACACTAGACTTTTTAGACAGAAAGCACTCATATAAACCTATAACGTAAACATTTACTATGACTATCAGAACATGTAGATTATACATGTTGTACCCTTATATGCCTGGTGGCAGAATGCTTTGTATACAAGCTAAATGTGATATACACGTGTTGCATGTAGGGAGCTGATGGATTTGCTACGTAGGATTTTCTGATCAAGATGTTTGAACTCTGCAATACCCTACGGGCCTGGGAATACACAGGCACATGTTTCCGGAACAGATGGCGCATGACAATATTGACAATTTCTCCCATGTGCAACTTAATTATGTTACTTACATCGGTCAGGTTGTGCAACTTTCACCCACCTTTGGTGCCACCTTTACCCTCACCCTAACAGAAATGTGTGCACTACGAGAGTACATTTTGCTTTTGTCAATGGCATTGTCAAATGACTATTTCTGTCCAGATGTTGAGTTTTTGATACTGGATGAGCTTTCTGGTAAGTTAGTCAATAGAATTTTCTTTGGTCTTAATGAACTTGTTCCAGATATGTAATAATAGGAGCTTAGAAAAGCCATCACAATGAAATCGGTGCACCTTTAATTCTCTTTGTATATGAAATCATTTCATTAATTACCTGCTGGACTGTATTTCTTTTGAGTCAGGCTATCAAATCTGGGCTGCCTGGAAATGCAGATATTTATTAGTTTAAAAAAATTTTAAACGTATTTTCAATTTGATGTAACACTGACCCTCTGAGGTGGGGATTACTTGGCATTTGTGATTGAAAACACTAAGTGAGGTTTAGGAAGTTTGAGCACCAAGTCAGAACTCACAGGCATTTATATTTCTCTATTATTCCCAAACCTGGGTGCCTTCTTCTGCAAGCTCTTCTAGAAAACCACACAGAAAGGGTGATTTAAATTACCAGACAAATGCTGGTCTGACAGTCTCCATCAAAGTTGACTCCGGAGTTAGAAATCATTGTCTAGACTATGTTGTTGGGAGGTGCCACGGAATTGGTTCTGACCCATAGTGGCCCTGTGTACAACAAAAGAAAACACTGCTCAGTCCTGCATTGTTACATTTGAGCCCATTGTTGCAACCCTATATTAGTCCATCTTGTTGAGGGCCTTTTTCTTTTTCCCTCCCCCTTCACTTTATGCCCTGATCCAGGGACTGGTCTCTCCATACAAGTCTAAAATATGTGAGAGGAAGTATTACCATCCTTGTCTTTAAAGAGCATTCTGGCTGCACTTCTTCCAAGACAGATTTATGTGTCCATGTCAAGAACCTAAGGGACCACATTGACTGACAAACACCACATTTAGACACTGGTCAAGGTGCTTCCTTTTTAAACATTAGGTCCTTTCTGGTGATTGACTCATCCTGGCAAACCCAGGTGTGGGAGTGATTTTGTACCTTGAACCCAGAAAAATGCCCAATGAAAAGAGCATTCAGATGTTCTCTTCATAACCCGGCAGGCAAGTAGGTCTAGGAGAAACAGGTTTGTCTTAAGGGCTGCTCTCCAGAGCTCATGCAGGGTGAGGATGGTATCTATAATGAATCTTTTTTTTGGGGGGGTTCATCACTGCTCTCCGGTGGTGGGAGTAGGAGGCCCAGCCCCACTGTTGGAATTGAACCTTCGTCCCAGTGGGCCGCAGTCCCGCGCACAACCACTACGCCACCGGGGCTCAGCCCTATAATGAACCATTTTGAGTGCAAGCTTGAACTTTTCTCTCACTCCCAGGCCTTAAGAAATCATGTCATCCTCATGACCTGGGGAGTGAGAGCACCAGGTGGTACGTTTGGCTACAAAGGCCAGGTGGCAGAGACTGTCAGTTGTGGGTACAGATTTGCTTTCTGGCAGTTGTGAAGGCTGACTTGTGTTGAAAGTGTGGTCGGAAGTATATACCTCACAGATTAGACCACCAGGGCCTTCCTAAAACATAGGTCAGTCACCCAGAGAGCTCACAAAGACACTGCTGCTTTCATTCACTGGGAAAAGGCCCAAGATTTTCGTTTGTAACCAGGTGCAGGTGTTGTTTCTAGTGGGGAACCTTGATTTGAGAGCCCGTCTCTCTCTCTCTTTTTTTTTTTTTTTTGGGGGGGGGAGGGCATCACTGCTTCTGGTGGCCGTGGGCGCTACCCAGTGCTGCTCCTGAGAGCCGCTGCTGGGTTTGAACCGCCAAGCCCGCGGGCCGCAGTCCCACACTCAACCACTTACGCCACCAGGGCTCAGCCCTTGAAAGCCCTTCTCAAAAGGATAAACTGAGTAGGGATCAGAGTAACTCAGGAGGAGGGTGGGGTGGAGTCGGGGTGGTAGCTCTAAACCAGCAGTTCTTTTTGCCTCTCCTCACCCCCCCCCTTATTTTTATTTTTGCCTCTTAAATACTTCAAAATACTGCTGTATTGTAATAATGGTGTTACAGGTGCTTTTGCTTGGTTTTCCTTCGTGACTAGAATTTAGACAGCCGTCCCAGGTGTTCGCATTTTGCGCTTTCTTGGGGATGCTTTCTTAAGGAGGGGCATGTGTGAAGTCAGTGCCCTTAAAGAGGTGACCTGCATCAGGGAGTGGTGCATAGGTGCTTAGTAGGGTTTCACAGGACCATTAGATATAAACCAGGGTGTTATCACTGGTGCTAAGTCATTTCTCTCCCCTCCAATAATTCAAATTTATTTGCTATACTTTGGAATTTGGAGCTCTGGAAAAAATTTTTGTTCGACCCAGCGTCGTTATCAACTTGTCCAGCAAGGTGAAATCAGCAGGGGTATAGATGCGTGAACCTGGGCATTTTTTTTTTTTTTTGAAGTGACTCCTGTGTGCCATACCCGATGCAATTCTTTTTCTGTCCATTCTTTCATTTTCATGATGATCTTGAGAGGCCTCTTATCAGAGGGGTTAAGCAACCTGCCTGAGGCCATGGAGTCAGCAAGTGCTGTAACCACCTACTGCCGTCTCTGGCTGATTCAAAACCACTTTATTGCACTTTCACATTTAATGTGCATATCGCTCCCTTCCCTTGTTTGCAAGCAAACCTGTTATTTGTATAAAGATTCAGTGATTCTGTGACATCGATCTGCTGTCATTTCCTTCATAGCCACTCTGGAAATGGACATTTTTCAGATAAGCAAGTTCACATGCACTCAGTCTCTGACTGGCCGGACCTGAATTTCAGCCCTGGCCTGTCTTATTTCAAAACCTCATCAAGGCATTTTTATGACAACACTTCACTTCCCTGCCCAGGGCCATAGAAGTACATTCCGAGTCTCAACTCCTTTGATAAACGGAACAAAAACAGGGATGCCCCCTCTCTAGTGTGTGAACTAGGTTGGTGAGGGGTTTGTGTTTGCAGTTTTAAGAACGTTGGTCAAATTGCTGTTCTAGGGAATGGACTATTTTTATCCTGTTACTTGAACCACGCGTATCAGTTCTGTAAATATTTATCCTCCAGAAAATCATCTAGTGATGATACTACCATGAAAATGAGAGCAGAGTCACACAGAAGAAATTGAGTAGTCCTAAAAATTACCCCTCAGACCAGTGGCGAGAAGGGAGATAATGGGAGGGTGGAGGGTAGGTGACACAGGTGGTAAGGGTCTACATCTACATATGGTCTCCCTGGGGTTGGACAGCAGAGAAGTGGGTGAAGGGAGACATCGAATGGCATAAGATGTGACAAAATAATAATAATTTATAAATTATCAAGAGTTCATGTGTGAGTGGGGGGGAGCAGGGATAGAGGGGGAAAATGAGGAGAGGATACCAGGGGCTCAAGTAGAAAGCAAGTGTTTTGAGAACGATGAGGGAAACAAATGCACAAAAGTGCTTGACACGATGGATGTTTGGATTGTTATAAGGGTTGTATGCACCCCCAATAAAATGATTTTTTTTCTATTGAAAATATTTAATTTTTACTTGTTAGGGATCATTTAATTATTTTTTTCCAATTATTTTATTGGGGGCTCTTACAGCTCTTATAGCATTCAATACATCATTTGTATCAGGCATATTTGTATACATGTTGCTATATTTATTTTGAAATATTTGCCACTTGAGCCCTTGGTATAAACTCCTCCTTCCCTTCCCCCTTAATAAAATGATATAATAAAAATAATTTCATATATGGTGCTATTTTGGTTGTTGAACTCAATTAGTTCCAAATTCGTGTTTGAAAACTGCAACTTCAAGAACTGAACCTACTTTTTCCAAAAGAAATCATGTGAAAGCAAATAATTGGTACTGAGGCCTTAACATTATACTTCTAATTTCATATTTCCTGGACTGTAAATCACTGTGGACGCTTTGAAGCTTCTCTCCTGTCATTGTCTTGGGTATGCTGTGGCCATCAAGTTGTTTCTGATTTATTCAAATAAATGGTAACTTTTCAGCCTCTGGATTTTTATTTTGTGGTTACTGGTCTCACACCTTTTGCCACTTTAGCCACGTTAATCAAATCCTGTTAGATGGATTTCAGAGCAGAGAGAGGGTTGCAGATAGGGTGAAGTGGGGGAAAGAGAGAGAGAGGCAGACAGACACACACACATTGGGAGTGAAGCTGCCTCCAAGCCACTTTTGCCAAGGGCATCGTTTAAAAGGAGGACAAACCAGATGAGGGCAGGGCTAAGGTTGTGATCCACGTATGTGGTTTTGCGTTAGTTCTATGGAGTGAGAAGGCAGATTTCTTCAAGCATATGGACCAAATTCCCTCCTGAACTCCTCAATTATAATCACTGCAGTAGATGGTGTGTCTAAAATTTAACATTATTTCTTTAAAATTATTCAAGCAAGTTGTAATTTGGAGTTTCTAATTTAGATACATTTCCTATTAGTCAAAAGTGAGGCTTAACCTGGTATATTTAATGCCTATATCAATATCAAAATAATATGTGTTATTTCTGGCAAAATTCAGGTTATATAAGTCCAAGTCATTCAGTCCTTATTGAGTACCTATGAGAGGTGTGCTAAAAGCGGCAAATACATTGAAAAATAAGTATATATGTCCTTGTCCGTACATAGCTCTGATTTGTAGCGTTGATATGTGGTCAACTCCTGTTAGGTCAGTGAGATGAAGAAGTGGTGTCAGACACAGCCATGGAGGAAGAGAAGGCTATAGAAGAAATGATATTGAGGGTGGGGTGAGTGTTTTTTGGAGGTAAAATAGTTGTTCTGAGTGACAGAAGAAAGAGGAGTCCAGGCTCGTAGTGCTGGAAGTGGCATGCTTACATTAGTACAGGGTGTGGACTAGGGCATGGAGGAGATGGGATGGGAAGATAAAGTTGTCACAGCCAACTGCCACGGGCAAGCCAGGCTTAGAGAGCTGACTTTTGAATTGTGGTTTTCATACCACCATTTGGTGGGGAGTGGCCCGGACTGTGGGTCATTCAGGTAGCTTTGATCTGAAAGTGGGGTCTTGCAAAGATCTTATACAAAAATGTTTTTCTGCTGCTTCCCTGCTGAGGTGCTGGGAGGTGTTATGAGTTACTCGAACAAGAGAGTATGCTGTGGGTGGCTTGAAGGGAGAAGTCTCCCCAAAGACCTGAAGACCACATGCCCTTCTCTATAGTGAGTTGATGACTTTGAGAGGATTTCCTCCCCTCAGTCTCTAAACCAAGCCAGCCTGACCAAGGCCTCGGCGATTTGTGCTTACACTGGGTCAGCAGGAACTTCTTTATAGGCAACCTCCCTTACAGAAATTTAGAATTCCACAAGTGAATGGGATCAGGGTCCCTACAGATCTTTCGAGGTATAAGGGTCCCTTCATCCCGGTGTGCTGATTTTGGGATTTCTCAGTCTTTAGCTGGCTCAGTCTTATTCTTTCACACCGGTTTTTAGTGTTTGCCTAATACCACCAGTGAGTAGCTTAAACAGAGTAGCTCGTTTTATATAGTTCAGGAGACTGGAAGTCTAAATTCAGGGCATTGACTCTGGGGAATGACTTTATCTCTTTGTGTTCTCTGGAAGAAGTTCTTGTCACTTCAGCTTCCATTTCCCCATTCCGTGATGGCCTTCATGTGGCTGGCCATCTCTTCACCTCTGTCAGTTTACGTAATCTATTCTTTTGATAATCTTACATTAATATTGTAACATTAACATACCATAGAAAATCCACTGCCAAATAAAATTATAACCACAGGGTTAAATTCAACTCATAGTGACTCGTTTGTTTTGTTTTTTTTGGGGGGGGGGGGCGGGGCATCACTGCCTTCTGGTGGTTGTGGGAGCTACCCAGCTCTGCTCCTGAGAGCCACCGCGGGATTTGAACTGCCAAGCCCACGGCCCGCAGTCCCACACCACTGGGGCTCAGCCCCTTCTTTATAGGGTTTTTAAGATTGTAAATGTATGTAAGCGCAAACAACCTTACTATTCCCCCTTGAGTGAATGGTGGGTTTGAACTTCTGAAAATGTAGTGAATGGCCCAACACTTATCTACTACACCACTAGGGCTCCTAATCACAGGTATCAGGGTTAGAATTTACAGCACATACATATGAGAGACGTTCAATCCACAACTGTCTGTAAAAGTGAGGTCTCATCATTGACTCAGGTGTACTTAAGAGGCCATTTCACTATGTCAGACCCTGTGAGGATCCCAAGAAGTAATTGGCCTTAGACACTATTTACTTCAGCCTGAACTAGAAAACAGTGGTCCTTTGCACTGAGTTGTGTTTTGTGCTTCTTCAAAATTAGAAGTATTTGCTGTATTAATTTCCTATGGCTTCTAGAACATTATGAATTACATTCTAATGTCATTGAATCAATTTTGGTTCATAACTACCTTATATAGCATTTCTGAAGCCATAAATCTTTATAGAACAGACAGCAGCATCTTTCTACCATGGAGAGCCTGCTGTGTTTGAACAGCCCACCTTTCAGTTAGCAATCCAACACCTAACCTAAGTGCAACTCAAACTCGAATCTTAATGTCAAGTCAATTCTGATTCATAGTGACCCTTTGGGTTTCTGAGATGGTAATTCTTTACGGAAGTATAATACCTCATGTTTTTCCTGTGGAGCAGCTAATTTCTAACCTTGGCAATTAGTGTGTAATGACTGTGCCACCGGGGCTCCCAGCAGTGCCACTAGGGCTTAAAAAACATGGTTCTGTAAATTGGAAGACTAACAAAGGTATCATGGGCAAAATCAAGGTGTTGACAGGACTGTGTTCCTTTTGGAAACTAGAGGAGTATCTGTGCCCTTGCACTCTGCAAAGTCTAATGGTCATCCACATCTCTTGATTTGAGACACTCTTGTTTCCAAAGCCAGCACTGAGTGGCCAATCCAGTCTTTCTCACCTGCAGTACTCTGACCCTAACCCTTCTTCTGCCTCCTCTCATACATGTCATGACCTTTGAAGGAGCCCTGGTGATGCAGTGGGTTAGGTGCTGGCCTGCTAACCACAAGCCACTGTGTGGAAGAAAGATGGGACTGATATTTCCATAGAGATTCACAGTCTTGGAAACATTATATAGGTTTTCTGTGAGTTGGAATTGCCTCACCAGCACTGGGTTTTTTGTTTTGCGTTTATGAGAACATTAAAAAACATTTATGCTCCTTCCAGCCTCCAGTGTTTAGTGCGGAGAGAGGCCCAAAATGGTTCTCACCAACATTTAAAGGGACTCAAGTTGAGGCTTTGCAGGTTCCAACTACTGTGTACTCTTGGACAGAGTCCAGCTGCACCATTTTCAGGCTTTCTCCAAGAGCGGGGAGTTGGGATACGTTCCCAACAAACTCCACCTTCCTCCGCATGTGTGGCAGAGCCTTCCTCTGCTTGACCCTTTCAATGTGAAGGTGAGGAATTCATCTGGGACTTGCTTGAAAGCACCTTCACAAGGGCCAATGTTAGAGACTTCCCAAATGACATGCATTTGTCCCCTTTTTGAGTCAGAGTCTTGGGCTGGGTGCCCTCTGGCTCTCTGCTAAGGTCAAGGAAGCCCTAGCCTGGGATCCCATCCACATGGACTAGAAGATCATGTCAGCGTTCCACGGTAAATCCTGTAATTTCAGGTGACTTCTACTGCACTGAACATTTTTGGCAAGTACGATATCAAGACCATCAAATACGGGCTGTAAGATGTCAGGATGAGACCGATAAGCTCCATCAGAGACCCTAGGGGCAGCTGGAGGAAGGGCCATACCCCATCCAAGGCCTTTATAGTATCTCTGTGTTCCCCAACAACAGCTGCCGTGAACAAGGGAGGAAAGAGATCTCTGGGCAGCCACTCCAGAGCGTCAATGACTGAGGCCTCATCCTGTAACACACTCCGGATGGCAAGGTCCAGGAGCCTGGGAGAGTTCTTCCTGCTCATTGCTGATCAATCTGCTCAAAGAGGAATCCTGACTGTGGTCAACGTGGGTCTTAGATGTCAAACTATATTTTTTCTGACTCACGTTGGTCCAGAGGCCTTTGGATCCAAGGTGGACATGTCCAAGGGTGGGCAGTGACCTCTTCAGCCTCAATCCTTTCTGATTGATGGAATTGGACTTCTTTCAATAACACAAAAGGCAGCCATAAACGTGAGCTTATCAAGGATATCCCGTAAGAGACTGCTCCTCTGGACTGTCTGTCGAGAGAAGGAAGTTATCCTCTGTCCGATGTACTCTGCGTAAAAGAGATGTTAGAGAAGCTCATTATCAGCAGTCAAAAATGAAACTGTGATCCAGAAGCTGATCGAGATGACTTGAATACCATCCCTGGGTTTAGGAGCAGCCTCTAGGATCCAGGCAGGGCTTGCAGGTCCACAGAATCACTTTTATCCACGTGAACTCTGTTCACTGTCCAGAAGTACTTTTCATCTGAGATTTGAATGTGTTGCCAAGGTTGAGAACCACTGTTTTAATCCATTTTCTACTTTCCTTTTTTTAAGCTACCAGGAAAAGATAAATAGACAACAGACTGATATCTGGGCAGAAAGTTGAACCAAAGGAGGGTAGGCTGAACTTACATAAGCCAAGTAAATGGGATTATGGAGTTTTCACTGATTTTCCTGCCAGTGGCAGCCAGTGGAAAAGCTCTGAAGAAGGACTTTTCTTTTTGACCAGAGTAGAAAGGTTTGTTCCTGAACTGAATTTGGAAGCAACTAGAGCTTATACGCTGACACTGGCGCAATTACAAGGATCTACATATAACCTCCTCCCTGGGGTGTGGACAACAGGGAAAAGGGTGAAGGGAGACATCGGACAATGTACAATATGACAAAATAATAATACCTTATAAATTATCAAGGGTTCACGAGGGAGAAGGGGTGGGGAGGGAGGGGGAAATAAGCTAATGTCGAGGGCTTAAGTAGAAAGAAAATGTTTTGAGAATGTTGATGACAGATATACAAATGTGCTTTGCATACAATGGATGTATGTTTGAATTGTGATAAGAGTTGTATGAGCCTCCAATAAAATGATTAAAAAAAATGAATTTGGCCAGAATAAATGAAACATTAAAAAGGAAATAAAAGGAAGACAAACCTGTTTCTTTAAACAAAACTAACACAGAAAACAAAACAAAATTTGGATTGTTTTTATTTAGTTCTTTTGCCTTTAAACAAAAAAAATCTTGCTTTTAAAAATTTTCCCTTGGGCTGAGTCCCGGTGGCGTAGTGGTAGTGTGCGGGACTGCGGCCCACTGGGATGGAGGTTCAATTCCAGCAGTGGGGCTGGGCCTCCTACTCCCACCACCAGAGAGCAGTGATGCCCCCCCCCCAAAAATTTTTTTTCCCTTGCTGAGCCCCAGTGGCGTAGTCGTAGAGTGCGGAACTGCGACCCACAGGCTTGGCGGTTCGTATATAGCAGCAGCTCTCCAGGAGCAAGGCTGGGCCTCTTAGTCCCACCAGAGGGCAGTGATGCCTACACACAAAAAATTCTTTCTGCCTGAGCCCTGGTGGCTTAGTGGTTGTGTGTGGGACTGCGACCCACAGGGTTGATGGTTCAAAATCCAGCAGCAGCTCTCAGGAGCAAGACTGGGCTTCTTACTCCCACCAGGGCAGTGATGCCACAAAAAAAATTTTTTTCCCCCTTTTCCATTGTCTGATCAACTAGTTAAAGTCAACTCTACAAATATAGACTATGTGGTAGGTGTTTCCAGGTTAGCCTTACTAAGCCCTAGGGAGAATGTTTTCATGGTTGCCAGGGAAGTTTGGAAAGAGTGCATTGATAGGATGGGCAGCCCTGTCACTTGCACGCATTTCTGTTTTGGTGTATTTGCTTTAAGAGATACTTGGATGAAATAATTTTTATTTTATTTGTTTTTAAATCTTTTTTGGGGGAGCGGGGGGGCATCACTGCTCTCCGGTGGTGGGAGTAGGAGGCCCAGCCCCACTGCTGGAATTGAACCTCCATTCCAGTGGGTCTCAGTCCCACGCACAACCACTATGCCACTGGGACTCAGCCCGTTTTTTAAATCATTTTATTGGGGACTTTTACAGCTCTTATCAAAATCCATATGTACATTCTTTTGTCAAGCATATTTGTATCATCAGTTACAAAACATCTTTTTACCTGAGCACTTGGTATCAGCTCATTTTTCTTCCTCCCTTCCTCATTTGATAATTTATAAATTATGATTATATTTTCATATCCTACACTGATTTTTGTCTCCCTCCATACACTTTTATTTTGTCTGTTCCCCTGGGAGCGTTAGACATGGATCATTGTGATCAGTTCCCTCTTTCTCCCTGCCACCTTCGCCTTCTCCTCCTGGTATCGTTACTGTCATCGGGCCTGAGGGGTTTGTTTGTCTTGGGTTCTGTGTGTTGTGAACGCTTATTTGTACCAAAGTACATGCTCTGGTCTAGCAGGATTTGTGAGGTAGCATTGGGGTCACGATACTGGAGGAGAGTGGGGAGAAAGCATTAAAGAACTAGAGGAAAGTTGTATGCTTCATCGGTGCTATACTGCACTTTGACTGGCTCATTGATTTCTTGTGACCCTTAATGGCCAATTGTTTAAGATAGACTTTGGGTCTCCATTCCACTCTCTCCATCATTCACATAGATAAGATTTTTTGTTCTGGTTCTTTGATGCCTGATACCCTATCCATATCTCATGATTACACAGGCTGGTATGCTTTTTCCATGTGGGCTTTGTTGCTTCTCAGCTTGTTGGCCATTTGTTTATCTTCAGGCCTTTAAGACCCCAGATGCGGGTTGCTAAAAGTGATGAGTACAAGAATGAAGAAAATGTTTTAAAATTGACTATGGTAATAATTGTGCAATTCTTTATATGAACGAATTATTGAATTATATGATTTGAGAATCATATGCCAATAAAATGTTAAAATGAAAGTGAAATAATAAAAAAAAGACCCCAGATACTATATCTTTTGATAGCTGGGCACCATCAACTTTGTTTACCACATTTGCTTACGCACCCATTTTATCATTAGCTATTGTATAGGGAAGGTTGGCACCCCTGTATGCTGTGTTATAAGAACAA
>PVJH01045757.1:0-12222 GCA_004026705.1 Nesogale talazaci
GCAGAGGCCTGTATAAACACTGAATCCTGGACACATTTTTATCTTTTTTTTGGGGGGGGCATCACTGCATTCTGGTGGTGGAATTAGAAGGCCCAGCCTTTGCTGCTGTGAAGCCACTGCTCAGACATATTTTTCTGGTGGATACTGTGGAAGATGCTCGGCCTGGTTCAGGTCAATGTTACCCAGAAGTCCATTGCAGCTCTCCAGAAGCAAGGCTGGGCCTACCACTCCCACCAGAGGGCAATGATGCCCCCCCACCCCCCAAAAAAATGAGAAAAATAAAGGAATTTGTAATCACAGTCCTGCTCTGCAGGAAATATTTTTTAAAAAGAAAAAGAAGAAAAAAATTGGGGGGTCTGCAAAAAAATTTAAAGGGAGTTCTCTGGGATGAAAACATAATCCCAGACCAACAATCCAAAGTGTTGACACTAAACAACCACTTGAATACATATAATAAAACAAACTTACAATGGGATTGGGCATCTAGGCTACACAATTGTAATTGACAACATAAATATAAAATGGAGATGATTGGGATTGATTTTTTTTAATTAAAATATCCCCATGGGCTTTTTAATCATAATCTATTTTTTTCCCTTTGTCATCTTTTTTTTATTGCAATCAGGGTTTTTTTATTGTAATCAGTTCTCGGAGAAGGATCTTGTTCTTGAGAAAGGTAGAGTGTCATTGAAAAAAGTGGAAGACCTTCCACAAGATGGTTTGACACAGTGTTGCCCCAGTGGACTCAAACGTAGCGACACTTGTGAGGGCAATGAGGATAAGGGAGAACTGGGAGGTGTTTCCTTGTGTTGTCAGTAGGAGTGGGGACCCACACCAAAGTATCTCACAACAACGATAGCAGTAGAAGGACAAATGATACAACAGGCTATTCGTAATAGTTTTGCAGTGAATAAATGAATGCTCATTTAGTCCAAAGATCCACAAACTCAACAATGAATGGTAAGTAATCAGGAATCAGTCAATTGTGTGGGAAATAAAAAAGTAGATAGGGAGATTAGGGATTTCCTGCTGGATTAGTCTGGAGAACCAGGCAAATTCCAGTTCCTGGTGTGAATGAGGGTTGGGGCAATGGTGAAAGAAACTTCTGTCGAATGAAGAACCTGTGTTAGGTTCCCCCAGTCCCGAGGGATCCTGGCTCCTTTCAGCGCTGTGGGATTGTACTGAAGGGGTTGGTGGGAGTCTGCCTGTGTGTCTCTGTGTTGTGACTGAGATTGCCTGCTGGACCGTGTGTGTGTGTGTGTGTGTGTGTGTGTGTTTCCCCAGGAGACATGCCCCCACTTCCACACACAACAGCCACTATTACATTTCTCCAAATACCCCTTTCCTATGCTTTTTCTACCCACTAGAGGCCATTTATTGTAGTAGTTACATAATCTGTTGTCAATTTGAGAGGATTTAGAGGATTGGGGTGGAGTTTTGCTTGTCAATCAGGTCATTGCTTGGTGACCTCATTTGGAGGTGCTAATTGCTCAGTGGACTCAGGATGCAGATAAACAGCTTGCCGGATGCACTACGTAGGCCCACTCCCCAGGAGATATTGTAGCTGACAAGTAACATGGAGCTACTTGTGTTAGTCCGGGTAGACTAGAGGAACAAATTCATAGACATGCATATGGATAGAAGGGTACGGTTTATACACAAGAAGAATGGGACATAGAGAAAGCATCCCAATCCAGTCCAGTTCAAAGTCATAAGTCCAATATTAGCTCATATGTATGATACTAGTCTATAATGTCTCCCTCCAACTCACAAAGTCACAGACCAGTGGGTGCAGAGTCCCGGTGCTGACAGAGGTCCCCTCGTGGCTCCTTGCTTCCAGGGCTTAGGGTCCATCAACAGCATCCAGTGGTGGTAGAAGCAACTCAGCACTGGCAGGGGTCTCCAGGCAGCCTCTCCAACTTCAGAGGTCCGGCCCCGTCAGGGCAAGGCCATGTGACTTCTCGGGCTCCTCCAGCTCCTCAGATGCTGCCATCTTGTCTTCTCCAAAGTTTGTTGTCTCTGAGACTCACTCCCACCAACTAGGGAGATAGCTTCTCATCTCCACGAGGGAAATGTCACGAGATTTCCCAGATGTCTCAGGAGAAAGCCATGCCCACGTGGACGCCTTATTGGCTACTCAATTGCTATCTCCAGATTAACAGGCTAGACTCCACCCCTACATCTCAATCATGAAATTAACATAAGCACATGACTGCCATACTTGGTTTAGCTACCAAAGTGGGGACCCCCAGGGTGGCCCTATTGATGAGGCTCTGAAATCCTGCTTGCACAACTCCATTAGCCTTGGGTACACTAGTCACCAAGCCAGGGTTTCCAGCGTCTGAGGGCAGGCCTGGAAGTTGTCAGGACTACAGTGACCCCAACACCTGTCCATCATTCTACACTGTCTCCTGCATAACATTACCATGGAAGTTCTAGATACATTTGTCCAGTGAGGTTGGCATAGTCTTTCATGTGAAAATCACACAAACTATCGGAATGCTTTTAGAGTCTGTCACAGATTCTGAGAGCGATGGGCTTTATGCTAGCAGGTCATGCTCAGCACCCATACAAGCTAATACACACTGTCTTTCAAAAGCTCATGGAAGAAATCTAAAACCAAACAGAACATCCACTGCCATTGAGTCGATTCCAAGAACCTGGGGGACAGGATAGACCTGTTCCTTAGGGGTTTTGAGAAGGAAAAGTTTTACAGGGACAGGTAGCATTGTGGTTAACAGTCAACACCTAATCCACAGCACCACCAGGGAGCCTTGTGCAGGCCCCTAGAAGACCTCGGCACACATTGGTGACCTCCGAGGCTCCTTGCCTTCTCCACCCGGACTGGGCACCACAGTACACTGGGGTGTCTGCCAAGCACCAATCTAGGGTGACAAGAGAGGCCTCCTGAAGATAGTGAATTGACTCTGACTTCCGTCTGAGCCTGCTGCTCTACCACTTCCTCTGCAGGTTTTTGGAGTCCGTGAGTCTGTCTGGAAACAGACGGGCACTGCTTTCTCCGAGGTGAAGTTGGTGGGTTCCGACCACTGACCTCTCAGTAAGCAGCTGAATGGGTAACCCCTGAGCCACTAGGATACTCTGGGCGGAGTCAAGTAGCATTAGGGAGGGGGTTGCAGGGGGATTCCAGTGACCTATACAACCTGGGAAAACGGAGCGGTAAAAGTCAAGTGAGAAATAAGGAGAAACGAGCTGGACCATGATGCCATCATCAAGTCCCCCTTGACCACAGAACCTGCCATGAAGAAGACCGAAGATAACAACCCACTTGTGTTCATTGTGGATGTCAAAGCCGATCAAACACCAGATCAAACAGGCTGTGAAGACGCTGTATGATATTGATGTAGCCAAGGTCAACACCTTGATCCAGCCTGACGGTGAGAAGAAGGCCTATGTTCGACTGGCTCCAGACTATGGCGCCTTTAAGGTTGTCAATGACATTGGAATCATCTCAACTGAACCCAGTTGGCTAATGCCGGATATAAACTTTTTCAATTAAAAAAAAGCCACATGCTAGATCCACCACACAGTAAGGGAGGACAAGGCAGTGCGGAGACTACTCAGGTGCAATGAAAACCCCATGCGATCTCTTTCTGGGTTTCCAGGTGTAAGAACAGAGATTCATGGGACATTCAGTGAATTGTCTTAAGAACATGTTCGTGCTTCTGTCTATCTCCTAGTTCATTGCAGTAGTGCTCTGGGGCTTAAAGGTTTGCAAGGGGCCATCCAAGGCCCAGCAATGGGTCTCTATTTGCCTGAACAACAGAGGAAGGAGAGGAGTCAGGACTCGAGGGGGATATGCAATGTGGGCGTAATCGCCTCCAAGGACAATTGCCTTCTGGGCCTTGATTGTTCAGTAGCTCACGTAGCGTCGTGCCTGATGCCGGCACCAGCTTAGCTGAGAACTGCCAAAGGAACCATCAGGGCAGGGCAGGAAACTCGTCTCCGTGGCTCTCCAGAGCTGCAGTCATCACAGAGAACTTGACTGATTCATTCCTTTCATGAAAATTAAAAATACAATTTGACATGCACAAGAGCCTTATCTGCTAGGGCTGCCCTGGTGGACAATGCAGAGAATTTCCATGGAGGGAAGACCCCGTTGGCTTGTTGCTCGTGGCCTGCTTCACAGTCTCTTCATTGAACTCATCAAACCCAACGTGTCCCTAGCAGATGGAATTTGGGTGGACAGGCTTAATATCAGAGCTAGAACAACCCCCTGGACACAAAGACAGTGTGAGTGTGGGAGGGTGGGCAGGCAAACAGGCTCCCTGGGTTCCATCGCTTCCCTGCCTCTCCTTGCGGGGCATTTGAGAAGGCAAGCATCCCGAATCCCTGCAGAAGGAGCAGATGTATGGAAGTGGAGACCGGGCTTCCAGGAAGAGTCTGGGTGAGTGAAGAGCATTTTAGAAATATTTTGCGGGGGGAAGAGAGAAGCTGAACTTCCTGGGGGCTGCTCTGATTTGAGAAGCGGGCATCAAGTGGCCCTGTGAATAACAGCAGTGGTTCTGTTCACAATGAATTATTAGTGAAGGTTCTACCCAGAATCCAGATGCCCACCCTCCCCTCCCAACCCCTCAGTATCATGAAGAGCACCTACTGAAGCCCTGGAGGCTGGGGGTGAGGTTCTGGGTGGTACCTTCTCTCCTCAGCTCTAGGCACCTGGGAAAGGGGAGCGTAATCTAGAAGCACCATGTGGAAGCAGCACAGCTCCCTGGCCAGGCCCTGTCTCCCCAGGGCAGAGGCATGAACTCACTCCTCCCTGACATCCATCAAGGGGCAGCCCCGCACAATCCCAGCCTGACTAGCAGACTGGGAGCTCCCAAGGTCTTGGGGGGGGGGGGCCTGTAGACATGGATGACCTCATGGCCTCATTTCTCAAGCTGAGGTTCGTGTGTGTGTGTGTGTGTGTGTGTGTGTGTGTGTGTAAAATGACAACAGGAAAACCCACAGGTTTCAGAAGGAAAGTTGATGCCATGCGCAGGTGAGATGAATTCAGGGCGGGGGAGGGTGTCAGCAGGAATCCGTCGGCTCCAGTAAAAACTCACAGTCTCAGAGACCCGTGGGCATGAGTCAGCCCTCTCTCATCAGGTCGGCCATCAATTGACTACACTTGTCACCTCTGGAAGTCGACAGAGGAAAGAGCACCGGCTCCCATGCATGTTTCCATGCAGTGTCTCTCCAAGGTTTCTGCACGGGGTCATGGTGAGGTGTTTTCACCTCAGTCCGACGCACAGTGACTCCAGAACTGCAGTACCCCGTCCTGCCCCAAACTCACAGCTGCCATGTCAGAGCCCATTGTGGCCACCATGGTGTCCACTCAGCTCCTCAGGTGTTTTCTTCCTTCTTGTGACCCTCGCTTTGACTTTCACCTTGGACAGCACCACCTCCAGCAGAGTGGTTCTCCTTACTCTAGCATCAAGACCGATTCATTGAAAGGCAGAGCAAGGCCCCAGGTGGTGTTCATGGAACGAGCATGCCTAGGGCCAGAAGAAGGAGCAGAGGCGGCATTGTGGGCTGACCGCCGGCTGCTAGTCACAAAGTCAGCAGTTGGAAACCACCGTCCACCTCACAGAAGGAGGATGGGGCTTTCTGCTCCTGCAAAGATTTCCAGTCTGAAGCCCACAGGGGAAGTTCTGCCCCATCCTGGGGGGTCGCTATGGGTTGGAAACGCAGTGATGGAGTTGAGAAGGACAGAGGGGAAAGCTCCAGAAAGCCCACCACCCACTCCTGTGTAAAGTGAAGAGCCTGCCTGGATTCCACTGGTGTGGGGCTCGAGAGGGCGGGGTCACCCCGTCCACACCTGCTCCCTCAGACCAGCCAAGTGGCTCAGAGTCTGCCTTTCCATCCGGGCTCCCAGAGTCCTCCCTGTTCTGCTGTAGTGTTCGCACTGCAGGCTGGCCCACCGAGCACTCGGGGTCAGCCATTCTGTGAGATCTTGATGAACAGCTCACTGGGTCCAGTGCCAACACCCCCATTAGAGGGCAGAAAACAGACCTCGGTGTCCTTGTGAGCCGAGCTCTGGGAAGAGGAGGACTCCAGGGAGCCTCCCCTGGGTCTCAGGAACCTTCTAAGTTCACAGTCCATCCCACTCACCAGCCTCTGTCCGTAGAGGGGCCTTCACTGATGTTGGCCCCTGTGTTTGTGTTACAGAGTCTGTACATCATTCCACTGAGAGTGAGATCCTGAAGTTTCCAAGTGTGGTTCCAAGAAGCTGCAGGTGTTCTTATATTTTAATCGACTCTTGTTAATATATTCTAATTTATATCGCATTTAATTTCTCCCCAAATTATTAAACTGTCTCTTTGTTTAAGAAAATAGTGCTGTCCTAGACATGCATACCTTTTATTAACAGCATCTCGGGTCTAAAAGGGAGGCAGCCCCAAATAAGCAGGGTCCGAGCAGTGCAGACTATCCAATAACGTTCATTCCACCAGGCCAAACTATGTCTTCAGGATGAAGACATGTCACAAAAGTCATAGACTATGTGAAAGTAGCAAGCTTATGGTCATCTTAAGTTGCCACTTAAAGGGTACCTTCAAAGCAAGAGATTTAAACCTAAGCCCGCCACCTCGTGACAGTAGTCATCTCTTCTCACACAAGGTCATTTCAGCATTAAGGGTAAGGCAGGATTTGCAGGGGAAAAGAGCCTTTCACCTGCTACAGGTGTGTGTGAGACTAAGTCTGGATCACTTAGTGGGGTTGCGTAGTCAGAGCCTTCTGTGTCCCTGATGAAGGACGTTCTGCACCTCAGTAGAAGATGCTCTAAGGTGCCCCTTGTCCACAGCATGGAGCCTGGGCCACCAAGGTGGGGCTAGAAACTCTGGCATGCCTATGGAAAGGACATGTGTATCTCAGAGAAGGCTATTGCACTTCTATTGATGGATCAGCCAGAAAGGGCACTATGCCATTGGGAAAAATATGTAACATTACTTGTCTAGCCCTAGGCGAGAGACTGCAATTGTTATGGGAGTAGAACATCTGATCTTTTTCCTGGGAAATCCTACCACATGTAAGTTATTCCTCTTGATAGTGTCCCATGTCATTCTTAACTTTATTCAGATTTTCTCTTTTCTTTTTATGGATTGTTCTGCTCCGGGTTTGGTCTTGAGAGGATTGTTTTCAAGCACATGAATTTACCCCTCTAGGAGCTCCGGTGGCCTAGTGGTTACCTCGTGGGCTGCCAGCTGCAAAGACAACAGTTCTAAACCACCAGCCTCGCCTCGGGAGAAAGCTAGAACTTTCTACTCCCATCAAATATAACAATCTCGGGAAGTCACCTGGGCAGTTCAACCCTGTCCTCTAGGTTGCTATGAATAGGTATCACCTTGAAGGCAGTGAATAGGGGGTGGGGATTGTTTTGTTTTAGAATCCATCCCTCCATTGCTTTAATTTGATTGCTGTCGCAGTCGCTAATCTGGTGTCAGTTTCAGGACTGGATGTGTAGGGGTGGAGTCTAGCCTGTCAATCTAGAGATAGCCAATGAGACTTCTGCGTGGGCATGGCTTTCTCCTGAGAATTCTGGGAAATCTGGCCATAGTACCCCCCATAGAGGTGAGAGACCCATGGCTCAGTCCCTTGAAGACGCTCTGCTAACAAGACACAAAGCCGACCCCCTATGAGCCGTCCCAGAGGAGAAGCCACATGGGCATCCCCTGATGTGGCCAGACCTCAGGTGCCAGAAAAGCTGCTGAGATGCCTGAGAAGCCAGAGAGAGGCCCCAGCCGGCGCTGAGATGCCTACAGTGCCAATGGATCCCAAGACGTTCTGCCCGCTGGCCTGTGATTGTCCTGCATTTGACGTTATGGCATGTGTTTCATGAGTCTAAAGAGGACTTTACAGATTGACATTGGACATATGGGTTGATAGCGGACTTATGGACTTGGATTGGATTGGACTGGGTTGGGATGCTTTCTCAGTGTTGTATTCCTCTTGTATATAAACCTCTCCTTTATATACATATGCGTGTCTATGGATTTGTTTCTCTAGTCTACCCAGACTAGCACACCTACTTAGTTCTTTCTATGTATTTCTAATATTCTTATTAACCTTCTGGATAACTAGTGGTTGGTTTTTGGTTTTGTTTTGTTTTTTTTGGTTGCTCTTTTTTATGCTTTGTTTTATTTTTTCTGATTTGTCATTCTGCTCTCATAGCGTTTTTCCTGATGACTTCTGCACTTTGTTCCACAGCTCCCTCAATCTTGTTCTCTATGTTTGGAAGTATCTAAGAATCGCTCTTCTGAATTCTTTCTCTGGTCGTTCCATTGTCTTATCTTCCTCTTTTGAATACTCTTATAAGTCTGTATTTTCGAAACGTTTTGTTGGCATGCCATTCACATACCATGCAACCCAATATTTCAACCAGATTAACAAAAGTGGCCCAATGATCGGCACAATTGATTTTACAACATTTTCTTCTTCCTTGTACTTATTATCCTCTCTCCAGCTTCCCCCAGCTTCCCCTGCCATACCACAAGAAACTATTGATCCAGTTACTGTCTCTGTAGATTTGTCCATCCTGGATTTCACAAACACACACACAAAACAGCAGCAACAATAAAAAGTGAAACAGGAAAAAAAAATAACCCAAATGAAAAGATTCAAAACTAGGACAAATGTCAAATGGGTCACAAGGGAGATCAAATGGTAAGATGTTAAATTAATGACTGTGTTTACAAAAATCTATTTTCCAGTGCACACTGCATGATCGCAAACCTGGTCACTTCCCGGTCTCGGATCAGAGGGGTTTCATCACAGACCTAATCAACATGTATTTCCCCTTCACTTCAAAACAAAACAAAACTGAAACAGCATGAACATGGATCATAAGGCAGATCAAGTGCTAACCTATGAGATTGTAACCTAACTATATCTGCCACACTCACGTTTACAGTGCTCCAGTAGCAAGTCTAATCACATCCCTAGAGGCCTAGTCCATATGTGGATCTTGAAAAATTGATTTGGGGTTTCTGCTGTCATCTTGAATCATTCTGACACCTGGGTGGCTCACCATTTAAGCACTGATACCATTCCCTCCTTCACATTTGGATTTTATTATTTATGATTCTTGGATCACACAGGCTGCTTTGTGGACTTGGTGGACAGGTCACTTAGAGAGCTGCTTGTTTCAAGACTAGCTGTTCAGACTGCACACACGATTCTTCTTGAGAGTCGTTTCTTTGCTATGCAGCTGTCTGTAATGATCTATAATGGTGTCCTGATAGGGCAGAGCTTGAGAGATGTCGTTACCATTTTATTGCATGCATACATTGGTCACTTGTTTTTTGTTTGTTTGTTTGGGCATCACTGCCCTCTGGTGGGAGTTGGAGGCCCAGCCTTGCTCCTGGACAGCTGCTGCAGGATTTGAACCGCCAACCCAGTGGGCCACAGTGGTCACTTGTTTGTGCCATACTATCTTGTTTCTATGAATTGAAATTGTCTGTTGTCTCTGTGACAGTGGTTCTCAAGCTTCCTAATGCCTCGACTCTTTCAGACAGTTCTTCGTGGGGTTGTGAGGCCCAAACCATAAAATTATTTTCATTACTGCTTCATAATTGTCATTTTGTTACTGTTATGAATCAGTTGACCCCTGTGAAAGGGTCATTTGGCCCTCCCAAAGGAGTTACCCACAGATTGAGAACCGCTGCCCTATGACATTGTGGTGTGTGTGTGTGTATGTGTGTGTGTGTGTGTGTGTGTGTTGACCGAGTAGTTCTGAAGCGAATGGTCCTGGTCCACTTGGATTCACTGTGGGAGATTCAGGTGTGATGGGACCATGGGAGTCAGGTGGATTGCCCCATCAGGTGGATTGATACAGGAATTTTTAAAAAACAAATATACAAGAGAAAACATCAAGCAAGTAGATGAACCAACAAACACACAAAAACAAAAAGTGCATAGCATCAAAAACTCAAACTAGAAGACAATTTTCCATTTTATAAATAATGATAAAGCAATTTTTAAAATATATATAAAGCAGACAACTCTGGCGAGGGCCAGACACTACTTTCTCTGCTTCAGCCTCCACCACGTGCTCCTCCAGGTCCCACTCTGGTTTGGACATAGGAGTGCAGCCAGAGCCAAGGATGGGGAGGTGGGGGTGTTTCCTGACCATCACAGGGTAAGGGGAGTCAGCCAGGAGTCTGACCCTCCAGCATCCTGGCACTCTCCTCTGGTGGTTTATCAGATGAACCAAACGCCACAAATGGAAAAGCAGAAAGATAAGAGGACGGGGAAAAAAAGGAAGAAAATAAGAAAAACAATCCCAGAAACTCCAGAGCTCAAGCCTCCTTGGGCCCCAAACTGGGGGGATTTCCCCCAAACCCCACTGTTGAACTGGTGGACCTCCTGTCCAGCCTCTGTCATGCCCCTGGGCCAGTTCAGGGTCAGGTCCATGGCAGGGAGTCTGCAAAGGTGTGAGTCCCTCCTTTCTGCTGGTTCCAAAGCCTGCCACAGAGCAACTCAACCTGTCCCCGAGTCTCTCAGCCTGTGGGTGTTGGCATCTTGCTGCTCCACTGGTTCACCCAGCAGCCCCAGGGCGCAGAGTCCATGAGTGCATGTGCTGCTGCTCTGCCAGTTCTCCACATGGTTCAACCTCCCTCTCTGTTGATGTTCGACTCACTTCCTTCTTCAGAGATTCGAAGTTCCAGGTTATTCCTCCATCTCTGCTATCTCGTGCCTTTGTTGAGCGATTGTGCAGTTTGTCTAAGTAGTCATCCTTACCTGAAGTTTTTAGATTAATTCTTGTAGCAGAAAAGGGTCCTGAGGATCAAAGGATCTCTTAAATAGTGTGTTAGTCTGGGTGGACTGTAGGAACCATAGGCGCTTGTGTGCATAAGAAAGAACTTTCTATACAAGAGCAGTTGAATATTGGGAAAACTTCCCTGTCCGGTCCAGATCAAGTCCATAAGTCCAACATTAGCCCCTATTCCAACACCAATCATATTATCCTCTTCAGACTTACGAAACACATGCAATGACACTAAAGACAGGATGATCACAAGTCAGTAGATGCAAAGTCTTGTGGATCCAGCGGCAGTAGAAACATCTTAGCACTGGCAGGGATCTTCACGTGGCTCATCCAGCTCCCAAGGCATGGGGTCTACCTGTGCAGTGCCATGTGTCTTGTCAGTAGAGCATCTTTCAGGAAGTGAGTCTTGTCAGTAGAAAGTCTTCAAGGGAGTGAGCAGAGACAGTGTCTTCCGCCTCCAAGCAGGAAAGACAGAAGTTCCCAGAATTCTCAGGAAAAGACTGTGCCCACACAGAGTCCCTCATTGACTATGACCCAACTGACAGACGAGACTCCACCTCTTCACTCTTCATCCTCTCAATTGCCCAATTGACACGCGATGGAACTAGCACAAAGTCCCTTTGCATAAGACTTACCTTCACTATGCATTCAAAGAAATCGTTATATGAATGGATTTTGAGCTTGCACTCAATTATAGCCCACCTCTAAGACAAATTCATTCTCATTCCATGATCATCACACAATATCTGCCCTCACGAAGAGATCACTGAAGATAAGGGTGCTATCGCAAAGCGGGATGAAAAAAGTCAGATGGTGCCAGAGTATCAGAAAGAATAGTCTGCAGTTTTAAAGGCTTGTCTTAAAAGAAACATCCAACTAAGTTAGGTGTCAGCTAAGTGCACATTAAAGAAGCACACAAGTCTGCATGCTGCAAGGACTGTAAATTACTATAGCGGCTAATAAATATATCGGTGGGGGGGGGGGGCAGTGTCTGGGCATTCCATGGAGAGCCTGGCTCAGCATAGCCCCAGTGGCCAGACCGGATGCATTTCTGATGGCCTCCCATGTATCCAGGACAGCTGGAGGCACCCCATACGGATCCTTGGTCCACCCCCAGCCAGGACTGACAAGGCTCATAGGCCCTGGACAACGTTGCCCCTCAGTGGCCTGCAATCACCCCATCGTGTGAGGGGTTCTAGCTTCCTGTTGGACCCACTGATTTCTGACAGACGCCAGAGCTAGTGGTTTCTTGAAAATGCCTTCTGTCAACAGTCAGTTTGCTGTTCCGGGGACAATCAGGCTCACCGTCGAATGAAGGACCAGGCAGTGGGACCTGGCATTTGACTTTGCCTTCTCTTGCTTTAGTTTTGAGGCCGAAAGCTGCTGCTGAAACCTAATGGTTTCTGTTATGGCCTGGCTGGTGGCCACCATGATCGTTTTCATCTTAGTGGCCTCTG
>PVJH01045758.1:0-12201 GCA_004026705.1 Nesogale talazaci
GACAAAGGCTCAATTTCCGGGTGGGGGTGCTTCCAGCCAATGACTCCCTGGCCTACCCAAAGGCAGGATGGCCCCACCCTGCTGCCCCAAGGCAACAGCAGGTCCTGCTCGGGGACAACGGCCAGAAGGGAGAGAGCTGGACCTAGGCAAGCCCCAGCTCCAGCCTGACTCCCACCACCAGGGTGCAGACCCCCCACAAGACAGCCCTCCTGCCTCAAAAGCAAACATTCATCCACACACATTTGCCAAGCTTCACAAACATTCCAGAGTGGACTCTGAACCTGAGGGAGGCAACTCGCTTACCCATGAGGCATTTAGCACCTGCTACCCAAAGACACAGCCAGGATGGAGGCCTTGGCCTGCTGGGGAGCACCCAGCCTCTGGGTGGGGAGCACAGAAGGAAGGGGCACTGGCGAGTTGTGGTCAGAGTCAGCAAGAATCCCCCGCTCCACACGCAGCCCCCAGCCAGCCATGCACTTAGCCAGTTCAGCAATTCCATCAATCATCCAACTTTTTCCAACCCCTTCAGAGGGTCAGACCCCCAAGCAGACCCCCGGGGATAGCCACAGTCTCACCCCCGATCATGTTCCTGGGGACTTCCCACTCCCCAGGACTGTCCCCAGTCTTCCTCCTTGTCCCCTGTGGGAGCCACTCTCAGGACAGAACCCTTGTGCTCTGTGGAGAAGGTTTTTAGGGAGATGGGTCAGTCACTCCCATCTCGAGGCTTGTTGCCCTCTCTGGAATGGGGACCCAACCTCAGTCCCCTCAGCAGAGTCTCACCTGGGCCACCTGTAAAGGCTGCTGACACTGAAGGCCATTACAACTGTCTTCCAGGCCACCAAGTTGGCCAGGAATGGGCCAGGAACCTCTACATTCACCCCTACACCAGTGGGAACCACCCTCCATCCTCGGGAAGGCCAGTTTCGGGCACCAGTTTAAAGGGAGCCAGTTGCAGAAAAGTGGCAGGTAGGTCCTGGGAGCCCACAGAGGAAGAGAAGTGTGACCCCAGGCAGTCTCTGAAATTGGGTGCGGTTGGGCTTCCACCATGACTGTAGCCACTAGGGCTGGTCTGCTATGAGTCACTTCTTATCTGGCCCAGAGGAGGCAGCCTGGGGAAGGTTGACCAGATGGCTGCTGTGAACACTAAATTCCAGGCATGATCTGTTTTTGTGTGGGGGTTAGGAGAAGGCACTCTGGTTAGAAAACAAAGCATAAGACTAACACTTCTACCCCCGTAACTAAGGGCTGCTGGGCTTTCTGAGACCAGAGGAAGTGAAATACCAGGCCTTTGCCCAAGGCCAGGGCTCTAAAAACATGACAATAGGGTAATCCAGTTGGCAAAACCTTTTCAGATTTCACTACATCCTCATGGCAGCCTAGTGGTAAAGATGTTCTTGCCCCCATCCAGATGGGGAAAGAGGCTTCAAAAGGCGCTGAGCCAGAAGTCGACTGCCCATGTCAGACGCTTCTTTCCAGCCCCGTTACCCTGGAGAAAGGGCCCAGGGTCCTGACTGTGAAGCCGAAAGGGGGCTAGGTAGGGACCAAAGGGGGCTATCTTCCCCCAAATGCCTGTGCTAACAAAAATTAGCTGTCCAGGCCGCAGTAAAGGTGTCGGAAAGAAATGAGGCGCACCCATTAGACACCAGTGGGAAAATCCAAAGCTGGATATGCTCAGACCAAAGTCACAAAGGAAACCTGGGCCAACACACAACGCTAGGCACATGACAGATGAGCCTAACCTCAGTCCTTACGATCAGCTAACACCCTCAGCCATGCCTCTCCAGCCCATGGGGATGGGAAGGGATCAAAGTAGGCCTTGGCAGGCTTCTCTTCTCTTGTTGGGGCGTCCTCTTGCAGGTTGGAAGGTGAGATTCCTCCCCAGTGCGGGTGCACATGTACTTGTGGGCCTGCTCCCTCTCTTGGGACTTATGACAATTGGTTCCCCCACATGGGGCGTCAGGCTTCGGTTCCTGTGTTCTTTTCACGTGATTATTCAAACTTCCCCACGACCCTGCACACTTGCAAGAGTGAGCAAGCCCTTTATGAGATTGTCATACCTGAAACTTCCCTTTCCCTCATTCAAGTTACCTGGATTTCCAAAGCGCTTCTGCCCGTGAATTCTTTCAGGGTTGAGAAGCAAGAACCAAGGTAAGTCACCCACGAAACCTAACAACGTCATCGTCCTAAAGCAGATACAAAAATAAAACTATACACAACTCTCCTGGGGCCCTTTCCCCCAAGATTGTATTATGCCAATGCCAAGGACAATCAGAGCCAACTAAAACTATGAGCTTGGGTCATAGAGAATCTCTGCTCCAAGTGTCTGGGCAGAAACAGCACTGACCCAGGAGCCAGGGCCTAACATCTTCTGCCATGGCCATTTGGCCACCTCTCTGACACTTGAAGGACTCAAGACAACATCCTGTCCCTGGCGCTGCCCTCCCTGGAGGTGGGCATACAGGGCCTAACTGCTGCTCACACAGACGGTGAGCCGAACTTTCCTGTGTCCCCTAGCGATCACCTGATGGGAGGGGTTCCCTGCCTAAGTCCTGGAAGCTCCATGGTGGTATTGTGGCTAGAGAAGGTGGGCATACCGTCAGCAGCATAAAGAACTGGAAGAAGTCTCACTACCCAACTTGCTGTCAACTTAACTCTGCAGAATCCTGAGCCCAGGAGATGTCCCATTTTTCACATGCATGTGAGGTGATTGAAAATAGCATGGCTTGGGCTGAGCCCCGGTGGCGTGAGTGGTTGAGTGCGGAACTGCAGCCCGCAGGCTTGGTGGTTCAAATCCAGTGGTAGCTGGGTAGCGCCCATGACCACCAGAGGCAGTGATGCCCACAAAAAAAAAAGAGAAAAGAAAATAGCATGGCTTGACTCAGGTGCCCTGTGACATCCTTGCCCTTCAACACTCTAAAGAGGCCTTGGTGCAACAGATTTGCCCAAGGCTCTGCATTGTTTGATGTCTTGCCTACTGCTTCCATGAACACTAATTGCGCATCAGATTATATTAATAGTATTAACTTTAATATTACCTTCTTCTGCCTATCTTCTCTCCATTTAAATTAGATGGTGTTCACAAGGGATTTACCACGGCCTGACCCAAGAGTAAGTACTTAAGCAATACTATTACTTCTTCTATTGTTTTATTATTATTATTATTATTATTATTATTATTATTGTTTAACTCCGCATTTACAAATGAACTTGAGCATCACTCCTCGGTCAGTTTGTCGTACGGTGGTGGCTTGCAAGTTGCTGTGACAACGGAAGCTACGCCACTGGTTTTTCACATGGCAGTAGGGTCACCATGATGGGCAGGTTTTACCAGACTGGTTCCAGGCTAAGATTAAGAAAAAGGAAGAGGCCGTTCTTCCTCGGAGAGATTAGCCACCGAAAGCCTTACGAGCATTGCCTGACATCATGTCTGAAGATGAGCCCTGTGGGTTGGAAGGCATTCAAAAGACAACTGCTGGGCTGAGCCCCGGTGGCATAAGTGGTTGAGTGTGGGACTGCGGGCCGCGGGCTTGGCGGTTCAAATCCAGCAGCGGCTCTCAGGACCAGCACTGGGTAGCGCCCACGACCACCAGAGGCAGTGATGCCCAAATAATAAAACAAAACAAAACAAAAGACAACTGCTCCTCAGAGTAGAGGCAGCCTTCACGACATGGAAGAGACCGTGCTTCGGGAACCTTCTTTTGCTCATGGGGCATGACCCGAAATGAGAAGCAGCTAACGATATCAGTAATCAGCATGTAGAATGATGAGGTATGAATCCCAGAAAATGAAACGGGACACTGAAGATGGATATCAGACACTGATGAGCTGAAACTGACCGCTGTTGGTCACTTTAAATCTGACAGTCCTACGGTCTACTGTGCCAAAAATGACTGACTAAACAGGAATGGCCTTGCATTTACTTTCAAAAGAGATATTTTAAGATCTGCCCTGAAATATCATTCCAGCTGTGTTCGTCCAGGTTGACTAGGGAAACAAATCTAGTGACATTTATATATATGTAAGAAAGAGCTTTATTTCAAAGACTAATTGTATACTGAGAAAACATTCCAGCCCAGTCTAGATCAAGTCCATAAATCAAATGTTAGCCCCTATGTCTAATACGAGTCGATAAATTCCTCTTCACACTCACGCAGCCGTGCAGTAATGCCTAATGCAAGAGGATCGCAGGTAGTGGGTGCAAAGTATTATGAATCCAGTGGTGGTGGAAACAACTCCACACTGACATGGATCTCCACCCGGCTCCTCCAGTTCCAGGGTCCTGGCTCCATCACTGTAGCTCCCTGTCTCTTGTCAGCAGGACTGTCTCCCAGGGAGACTGTGTGTCCTGCCTCCAGGGAGGAAGACAGGAGTTCCCAGAATCCTCAGAAGAAAGCCACACCCACACGGAGACCTCATTGGCTATGACCTGATTGACAGACTAGACTCCACCCCTTTGCAAGTTGACAGATCATACAACTGCCACAGACCACCCTTGTCAACTTGACGCTCCTACCAATTCTTTAACAATAGAGAATTTCCAGGCTGAGCCCCCGTGGTGTAGTGGTTGTACGCGGGACTGCGGCCCACTGGGATGGAGGTTCAATTTCCGCTCACAGGAGCAAAGACTGGGCCTCCTACTCCTACCACCAGGGTAGTGATGCCTAAAAAAAAAAAAAAATAGATAATTTCCAAAAAAATAAAAGAATAAAATCCTATCAGTACCTAACAGGATGAAACTAAACTGCATATAATTCAATATGTGCCAGGCTCATTTAAATATAATATTCTATAAGTGAAAAAAAAAAAAACTATTCTATGTCTAACCATTGCAGCTAAATGAGCACCTACACCATCATCCTATGAACATATTCCCCCAACTATGAAAGTTTGTAAGCCAGTCACTTCATGCCTTTATCCACCCAATTTGGGGCATCCAATTTCTGTACTGCTGACTTACATCAGCCCAGTGCTCTGAGGAGACAATCACATTCTTTGATGTGAAGAATCTTCATTCCAGTTGGAATGCTTCCCTAAGCAAAGTCAAAGCAGGACAGGCTGTCCATAAAGTCAGCAGCAATACTATCAGTGTTAGGATAAATCCAGAGGCCTACAAAGAAGACTATCTTTCAAAATTTCATATGAACCACTAATGCCAAACAGAAAGTGATTTTTTTTACCAACTTCCATGGATTAAAATTGGTCAAGCATGCAATCAAGATGCACTGGTGATTGGCATGTGACGATTGGAAACAAAGGGAAATGACCAGTAATTGGAACGTATGCCTTTGCAGTGGGAAAAAAAAAGCCAGAGATCTCACGCTCAAGTTCTGCAAGAACACTGACCTATCCCTTAGAAATACCTTTTCTCAAAAACATAAATGGCAGCTGTGATCGTTACATCATCTGTTGTCAATTTGAGGATGAAGAGTGACGGGGGAGAGTTTAGCCAGACCAGTTGAGGGATGACGTCCAGGACATCATATATGGAAAAAAGGCGAAGGTCATTAAAGAGATAAGAAAAAAATATCAAAATGGATGTTAGTAGAGACTCTGACTCTAGCTCTTAAATGTAGACTATCTGGAGAAAATGGAAGAAATGATGAAGTATCAGAACCAAAACAGAAGATTTCACAGGACATCTGGAGAAGACAGAATAAAATGTGATAATAAAATGCAAAAACCTGGAGCTACTTCCCTTTACTTAGAGGCCACCTGTACAAGGCACCCAAGCTCCAGAACAGGACAGAAGCTGAGAGTGCAGAGAGAGAGAGAGAGAGCTGTCAGAGGTCTGCTAGCAGAGCCCGACGGACTCCACCCAGGAGAGACCCCAAAAGAAAGTCTCCGAGACGTATCGCATTCAAACTTGCCAAACCCAAAGACAGGAGAAGAGAGATTCTGAGAGCAGAAGCGTGACACCAAAATCCACACTCACTGCCATCAAGTCCATTCCAACCACAGCGACCCCATCGGGCAGAGTAGCACTGCCCCCGTGGAGTTCGCAGACCGAGCAGAAAGCCTCAGTTGGTTCTGGTGAGTTCAAATTGCTGATCTCGCCACACATGCCCACCTCTCAGCCCAGCGTTTCTCAAAAACCGAAAAGAACCAATTCAACCGAGCTCTGGTTCCTTGGCGAAGGCCATGCAGACAGGGAGGCAATGAAATGACATATATAAAACCTTGAAAGACAAAAGTTGCCAACCAACTGTATATACCCCGCAAAATTGTTCTCATGGTGAAATTAGGATCTTTCCAGATACACTGAATCTAAAGGAATCTATCAAAACAGCCGACCAGCCTTTCAAGAAGTTGAAAGAGAGTCGTTCAGACAGAGAACCAAAAACTTCAGACAGCAGCATGAAATTAAGGTCGTAGATCTGGACAGGATCAGCCAGATTTTTTTTTTTTAATTCTCAGAAATGAAACAAGACTGAAAACAAAGAGCCAGAGACATCACGCTGGCTAAGACGACCTCACAAGGAAAAGGGAGTGTAATGGTGTAGTTATAGAACTTTCATACCGAGAGCGGTCTAAGTGGCACTGAGAAATAAAAGATCGCTTTAAACTCCGGTAGATAAGAGTATCAATTTCAAGGTAACCAGAGAATGTTAACCTATTCATCAAAGTAAAAAAGAACATAATGACTCAGTAACATGAAATAATAATAGCAACCAAAGAAATGAAAGCGGCTGGGAGAGAAAAAGAAATGAAAAGAAAATCCACAACAAAAACTCGGACCAGAAAAGTAAGCAAGACAAAGAAACAGTCGGCACCACACACACAAGCACAGAAAGATGACAGCAGTAATCTCTTCTCCATCAATAATCACCCTGAAGGCAAAGGGCTTAAATGCACCAGTCAAGAAATACCGTGGCAGAATGGATGGAGTGGGAGGGGAAGGAGGAGGAAGATAAAGCATGACTCATCAACATGCAGTCTCAGAGACACACCTGAAAGACAAAGACAAACTAAAATTCAAAGCACGGAGAAAAGACGCAAACAAATAACTCAGGATCAAGAAGGAGTGACAATAAAAAATCCACCATATACAATAAGAACAGTATACAAAGGCAAGTAATGAGATATTACTACAAAATATTGCAAAATTCTAGCAGGCGATCTCCAGCATCATTTCTATCACAAAGACCCTATTTTCCAATTATTCATTCATCCTCTTTGTTTCGGACTTTTGCATTCCAATCACCAATCGTTATCAATGCATCTTGATCAATTTCAGACTGAATAATTTGTAGAATGCTTCTATTTCTTCCTCATTGTTTTTAGGGGTTGTTGTAAAATTTTGAAGAGTTGTATTAACTGGGTTTCTTTCTTAGAGACCTATGGATACACTGTCTTGTATCTCAAGGTAGATGCTAAAATGTCCTTTCTGCCAATGAATGAATGTGTCACCGATCCGCTTTGATTTGTCCTTCCTGGCTTAGTAAAGCCATAGGACTGATTCAAAATGTCCCCTACCATCCGTTTCTGCTGGCTAAGGCTTACACTGTTGATTTTTATGTGTTACATTTCAGTTTTCATAACCCTGAATTCCATCCTGAATTTCTTGCGACTCTTTCCTTTAGAACCTTGGCCCCCGTCTCTCGTGTGGAGCAACAGAGCTCTCGTTCACTGCTCAGAGTGCATGGTAGCAACGCTGTCCGTGATTTTATCCCGTGCATTCTTCACCCAAATCCCGACCTCTGGCAAGCTAGACCTCACAAGGTTTCCACGCTGATTTCTTGTCATTTCGTTTTCAGTGTAGTCGCTAATTTCCATGTGCAGAAGATCTTTGAATGGCTTGTTTATTGCAGTATCCAGAGTCTGCAGATAGGTCACGACGGAGCAGAGGAGCAGGGCTGCCCGTCTTGCTCCGTGAGGAAATGCAGGGGTTGTGCAGAGACGCTGCGGAGCCACGCCCATCGCTAGGTCTTATTTTCAGGGTAGGGTTTATATGGCGCATAATGCTTAGAGATCCTGCGAGGAGAGGCCTTATCTTCTGGGAAACACAGTATTGAAAGAAACCACCATGGTAAAAGAATCATTTTCACAATTTAAGAGAAAAAAAACAACAGACTTCAAACGGCTCTTGGCGGTGGGAGGGAAGGAGAAGTCAGAGGTTAGAGGGGAGACAGGTGTTAACTTGGGCGAAGGGGAAGACCGTCTCCCACAAGATAGAGACAGGCAAAAGAAGAGGGCAACACGGCGGGGCAGGGAGCGGGGTGGTACCTTGTTGGATGCAGAAATGATGATCTGCTCGGCGGAAGTCCTCATCCCATCTACAGTATTTTTTTAAAGTTCATGGCTCGTCATTAAGAAATGCTGAATGATCATTTTTAATGGATTATCGGGTGATAGGGACCCGAGATGCTGGTCCTTTAGAAGCCCGTCAAGCCTAGAGCTGAACAATCCCCCCACCACCACCCCACCCACCTCCCCCAGAGGCTTGACTTTCAGCCCTGACCTCGGCTTCCAAAGTCGACAGTAATTCCAGGAAGGCACAGGCGCCTTAGGACAGTGGACCGTGTGCGATCAGAGAGCAGCGGTATCCAGGGATAAAGCTCCACTGAGGAGGACAGGAAGGATGAATGGAGACTCAACCCAGGGAGGAAGTGGGCAGGGCACTGGTGCATTGTGGGGCTGGTGCTCAGAGGGCTCCGCGGGAGATGCCCTCATTCGCTCTGGGGATGTGTACCCGAATCCTCGCGTCCAGTATGCGGAGAAAACTCTGTGGGCTCGTGCCACCATGAATCAGACTCAACCCCAAGGCCC
This sequence comes from Nesogale talazaci, assembly GCA_004026705.1. Lineage (NCBI taxonomy): Eukaryota > Metazoa > Chordata > Mammalia > Afrosoricida > Tenrecidae > Nesogale > Nesogale talazaci. The sequence continues at coordinate 8,767 of PVJH01045758.1, forward strand.
GGGTGACCAGGAACGTCTGTTTTATCCCTGGGAGACCTGGTTGTGGAACAGATTATGCAACCACCAGCCTCTCAGAGGGAGAGATGAGGCGTTCTATTCCCCAGAAGGAGTTACAGTCTCCAAAAACCCACAGGGGCAGTCCACCCTGCCCGACAGGATCACGGGATGGATAGGAATGATGTCCACCTGACAGTCCTGGTTAAGGGCTGGGGCGGCACTCAGCCGATCACTGGCCTCACAGTCTGATGCCACCTCCCTGCGCTGCCACCGATCTTTTTGCGTACGACAGAGAGACCCGGCTGAGTCAAGTCCTTTCACCCTTCACCCTCTGTGGGAGTCGGCTGTAGTGTCTGGTTCCTAGATTTCCTGGGGCGTTTCGGGCCAGTCTCAGGAGCTGTCAGCAGACTGCTGGAAGCGGATTCGTTCAGGCGACCTCTGCATCCATCAGCCCATGGCCCCTCGAGTCTCTGCTTCACAACCCTGCCTCCTCTTCATCAAATTCCCTAAGTCAAGAGAAGCCTGGCTGGAGCCTGACTGAATTTAGCTATTTCTACACCTGCATGAGCCCTTTCTGAATACACATCTCTTTCTCTGTATTAGACACACAGCCTCTGTGGGCTTTGGCCCTCTAAAGAACCCAGCCTAACACAGGTCGCCGTGAGTCAGAATTGGCTCGAGCGCAGGGCGTGTGATTTATGTGCTCTCCCTAACGTTTCCTTGTTCCTGCCTCCATGGGTTTCTGTGACTCAAAATAGCCTTGGTGACAGTGGTCTGGATTTATCCGTGCGTTGCGTGTTCATTTGAAATCTGTTCTTAAGAAAAGCTCTCTGAGGGACGCAGAGAACCAGCCACTATGCTCTCTTCTGCTGACACACACCCCTGAGCGAGCCACCTGCCCTGGAACCCTAGGGGAAGCAGAGAGGCAGCTTCCGGGAGAGGCAGGCGAGCCTCCCACCTCTCCCTGCTCCAGCCCCACCTTTGAACTCTGCAAGGAGCAGAGAAGGGGCAGGGAAGAGAAGGCAGCAGAAGTTTGAGAGAGGGGCTTTGCAAGAAGTGGGGTGCAGGGAGCACTCCTTCAAACCCAAATGGCCCGGCCACTCCTACTTGGACACCCCAAGGAATAGAGGCTGCCAGGTGTCATCTGGCCTGCACGGGCTGTGCAAGTCTGAGCGTCCCCACTTCCCCCGGCTGGTCCCTCTGCAGCAGCCCATCTCTGTCACTTCCCGCAAGTGGAGATAGTGCAGGGAGGGAGGGACCAGAGGGGGGTGGGGGTCATCATGGCTCCCTGTGCTCCTCTTTGAGTCCCCAGGGGAGAAAAAACCAGCCTGACCAGATCCATGGCCAGTTGCTGGGGGAAGGGTAGACGCACAGCTCTGAGTCCTGGAGGGGCTGGTCTTGCTCTGGTCTAGACCATGAGGGAAGGGAGAGGGTGAGCTCCACTCTCCCTGAGGTGCCACATTCCACAGCCCTCACGCACCCTCACCTCTCAGCCCTGGGTGTACGTGGTGCATGTGTGTGTGCGCGCGTGCGGGAGCTCAGGCTCTTGGGGGAGTGGCATGGAATGGGGCCCTGGGAGGGGCCTGGCAGCTTGATCAAGAATCTCTCTCACCTCTGCCCCTTCCCTGAGCTATGTGGCCCACTTGGGACCCCCACCCCCTGTCCCAAGGAGTCCCTGGCTATGTGACAGGGGTAAAGTGGGGAGGCTGAGACGGAAAATCAAAATGTCGGCAGGTCAAGTCAGCCCAGAGGTACCCAGGAAGAACAGTCCGGCGGCCTGGAGCCCAATACCACTGTCTCCTCTGAAGTTCAGACTCCTCACAGAGCAGGGGTGGCTCCCACAGCATAGAGAGGACCCATGCCTGCCCCACTCTCCCAGAGTCCCGCCTGGTGGGCCCATGGAGGAAGGGCTTGAAGGCTGTGTCCACTCCTCCCTGCCCAGCTAGAGCCCAGGGTCAGGACCAGGGTGGGGAGGTGGCACAGTGGACAGGGCTGGCATGTTCTGGATTTTCAACCAGGTACCAATGCACTTGCAGGCTGGCATGCAGGTCTCTGTATTTTCAACTCCGACTTGGCCCTGGGTCGCTGGACTCCAAACTGGCTGGGAGGCCACACAGATTGGAGGGCAGCTGGAAAGGCTGTCAGAGAGACTCTGGAGACAGACTGCTGCCCCCTGGCACTTCCCCACTGCAGGTAAATGGTCATTAGACAGACCCTGAAGAGAATCCCCTCACCAGGTGGGCCAGCAGCTGGGTATGCCTGTGGAGCCCAGCCTTGGGCGGGACCTTCTTTGTCTGGGGAAGCAACAGCTGCCCCCGGCTGGGCCCTCCGCCAGGGACCTCGTGCTCCAAGGGGTGTTTTGATCTGTGGACCATCCACTGGAAAGGGACACACACACACACACACACACTACATGACTACATTAAGGGAGGGCTCTGTGGGCACCCCGCCTTCATCCTCCATGTCCAGCCCTCCCCAGGCCCATCAGAAGTCCTGGATCACCTGTCTGAGGCCAGCAGGCTGTGTGGACACTGAGGAGGGGTGAGAGGTCAGCTGCCGAGCCACAGCCCAGAAAGCACACCCCTCCACCCCACTGGACCCTCCTTCTCTGGACCTCAGTCTGGCTCAGGCAGAGACACCCTCCTGAGGAATGTGTGGGAGCTGGGGAGGGGGGCTGCCTCAGCAGGCCTTCTCTGGGATGGGGACAGGACCTGCGGGGACTGAGCCCAGGCTCAGTCAACACCATCGGCTCCAGCGCTGTCACCCTTCCCCCACATGCACACACAGAGCTCAGAAGGAAGCAGGAGGTGAAGCTCCAGGTGCCGGGATTCCATTCCTGGCCTGGTCATTTCCCGGCCTGGGTCCTCACCCACCAGCTGCTGGGACAGAGAGACCAAGCTGTCTGCTCCCACGGCACATCCACCTAGCAGGAAGCTCTTGGGACACGGTTAAGCACTGCCCTCAAACCTTCCCGTCACTCTGGGGGAGAAAGACGCTCTACCTCCCCAGGCTGCAGCACTGTCTGTCAGGCCATGATGACAGGCTGCAGGGGTGGGGGTGGGGGACCCAGGGCACCAGCATTTCACATTCCAGCAGGGGGTGGAGTCTCTGCAGAACTTCCAGACAGGGGCAGAGGAGGAGGGGGGAGGGGGCCGGCGATGGCTGAAGGTTTGCAGGAGCCCAGCACTGTCCGACAGCAGGGCCAGGCTAGCCCTAGACTGGAGGATGGGACAGCGGAGTCCTCAATATGACAGGCCGTGAGGTCTCTCGTGGGAGAGACACCTCGGTCCTTGGCTCCTCGAGAGAAAGAATTCACGCCGAAGCCTGGTTGAGGATCCAAGTGAGTTTTACTAATGTTAGAAGCCGTTCCGGGTCCTACAGTAAACGGCGCACAAGCCAGACAGAGTCCACAGCGGGGTTGTGGGACACGACACTGCT
>PVJH01045759.1:0-12288 GCA_004026705.1 Nesogale talazaci
GGAGCAGCGCGCCGGGACCCGAGGCCGCGGGGTCCGAACGTCTCCTGTCGGGTCCGACGCGGCAGCGGGGCGGGACGCGGAGCACCGAGACGTGGAGTCCGCCGACGCCCTAGAGCGGTCGTCCAGGCGGGCCCGGGGGCGGGGCCGGGGGCGGGGCCAAGGCTGGAGCCTGCGTTCCGCGGGGGCTCGGCGTCGCCGTGCGCGGGCGTCGCAGTCCCGTGGCGCGCCGGCTGCGCCGCGGACGCCCGGACCCTCTGCGCTCGTCCGTCCTCCTCGACGCCGGCGCCCGAAGGCTGCAGGTCCCGGCGGGGGACGGGAACCGCTCGGATGCCCACGCCTGCGGTCCTCGGGGCCGTCTCCCTGCAGCCCCGTCCCCAGCCTTAACGACCCCTCGAGGAAAGGCCCGAGCCCGCATCCCGCCCCGCGGCCGTGCCGTCGGACCGGAAGAGGACGTCCTTGGGACCCCCAGAGTCAACTTTCGTGGGAGATTTCCTCCAAGTTAGGGGAAGTTCCTGGGAAGGGAGGACTTCCGGAATTGGCCGGGATCGACCTCTGAACCTGTGAAGAGCGAGGACCCCGAGAATTCGTTGGGATGTGCCAGTGCCCGTGTGGGGTGACAAGCCTTCTTCGGACGCAAGTGCCCGAAGATAAGAGTTTTTGCAGTTCCTGATGACCCCGAGATCCACGGAACCCACCAGAAAGAGCTGGTGCTTCCAGATGCTCCCCTCTTCAAAGTGGGCAGTTTTCTGAGGGCTTTCCCTCGCTGTGTCTTGCCCACACCTGGAGTCCGGTTGGAGTTTCCCATGCAGGATCCGAAGCCTGAGACAGGCCTGGAGGCTTCTGGGATGGCTGCCCGCTGCCCCTGCATTTCCCGCAGGGAAGGACTTACTTGCACATGGGGACCATCCTGATTTCTACTCCTCAGAGTGTACTGGCACAGGCTTGACCCGAATGTTTTAACACCTGAGACCGTTTTCCTCCGCCCTCAAACCAGTCACTTAGAAAGGGGAGGCCTTGTGTTTGGGGGCTGGACAAAGCACCAGAATAGCTACCGAGGACCTTTGGACACTGCCCCCCCCCTACACACACACACACACCGTCAGCTCGTTAAAGGGGATGATTCTGACTAAAGACTTGTGAGTTGGCTTCTGCTGCTAAGAGCGTTGACTTGGTCTAAATGGTTTTCTCCTGGTTGATTTCACGTACCAGTGGTCATCTTGGCCCTTACTTTTCAGGGTCACCAGAGAAAGGCTTGACATGGGAGTCTGTACGCCTTCCTTCCATCCCAGTGGACACAGGACATCAAAGTCAACATTGGGTTTTGTTACGAACCAGAGTCTTCCTTTGGAAATGGAAGCAGAGTAGAGGGTGTGGCTTTGAATCTGGAATTCCTAAACTATCAGAAAACCTGCGAGTTCAAAAAAAGCTCCCTGGAGCCAAAGGGCCCCCTATCCTGCCTCAGAGACTGGGCACTGGACAATGGGCATTTGGGACCCTGAAGCCTTTTCCCCTGGCCATCGTCATCTGAGTAAACCCATGGAAACCTCTCATCCAGGGGAGTGGGAGAGGGTTCAGAGAGAGAGCCTGAAAATTTACCTTCTACCTTTTTTTTTTTTTTTTGGAGCATCACTGCTCTCTGGTGGGAGTGGGAGGCCCAGCCTTGCTCCTGGAGAGCTGCTGCTGGATTTGTACCGCCAAGCCAGTGGGCTACAGTCCTGCACTCAGCCGCTACACCACCGGGGCTCAGCCCCAAAGACCTGTTCTGGCTCCTGTGTCACTGGGCAGCGAAGAGCCCAGGCTTGCTCTACGAACCATATTTTTCACACCCTTAAACACACTTGACCATAAGACACACCCAGGAAAACAAAAAAAATTCTGAACCAAATAGTACCAGTATACTAAAATGTTCTGGGGTACCACACCTTCAGATCAGAAGACGCACCCTCATCCTCCCCACCCCACCCCTTTTTGGGGAAAAAAGTCTGTCTTACGGTCCGAAAAATACCGTAACTCCCAGTTGCCAAGGGTGCTGGGTCCTGGATCTACGTTCCCCTGACTGAGGTACCCTGTCACACAGACGACTGGACTCAGTTCTGGTCATGGATTTTCTGTGGCGCCATAAAAACCCAATGAATAGGCCTAGAAACAGCTGGTGCTTTCTGGCTCTACGGTTACCAAACACTAGACTGTCGGATTCCACTTAAAACCAAAGTCCAACAGAGTCATTGTTCTCATTCACTCTGCTAGACAGAAACCTAATGACCCCTCTCCTGGCATAAGAATGGAAAATGCACCTTCTAGGAAACTCAATGTGTCTGCTTAAATAATGCTCCCTGGATAATTGCAAATTATTTTATTTTTTTTAGCATCACTGCCCTCAGGTGGTGGGAGTAGGAGGCCCAGCCTTTGCTCTGAGGAGCTGGTATCGAACCTCCATCCCAGTGGGCCGCAGTCCCGCGCACAACCACGACGCCACCGGGGCTCAGCCCAATTACAAGTTATTAAATAGACCATCAGAATTGCAGACATTAAAGATTGCTTGCCCAGGACATAGCAACAATCTGTGAAGTCTAGGTTTCTGGATGACCTCTTAGCAAGAATAGTTTTATGATGTTGATGAGGATGCACCTTTTACAGCTGTGGGAGACTAGAGAGAATATTTTTTTAACTTCCTAGCCTTGCTGGGATTTCTATCCCCTCCCCCCACGGCACTTAAAAAGATCTGCCGCTTCAAGGCTAGACTTAGGTTCTACTAGAGCAAGCATGGGCCAAGGGTGGCAGGTCAGGAAGCTCAAAACTCACAGCGAAGAACGGCAAGGAACAGAAGAGAGTAACAACCAACATAGAGACTTCTAGCACACATACACACACACACCTCCATCTGTAGAGTCTAGGGAACACTGGCTGAGGTGGACATGCATATCACATACAAGTGGGGTCCTCACTGGTCCCATCTGTTTGCATGACTGGGGTCTGTAACCCCAGCCTCTCACAAGGCTGCACAGATAGCCTCTTGACAAGTGGGCCAGTGGTAAGGGAAACAGGCTGGCTGGTGGTACAGCCCTGACCCTGCTGCCTTCAAGAGCAGCTGTTGCTCCGACCATTTCTGCTCCCTGTGGGCTGCTGCTCTGGTACCGAGACTTCAGGGAAGAACAGGGAGCGAAGAGTTCCTCCTGGAACACCCCACTGTCTGCAAACTCCCGAGAACCAGCGTCATCGCCCTGGCTATTAGAAGCACCCCAACTTTCTGCTCAGGACCCCATGGGGGAGAATACCAAGCTCTTGTGAATAACAATTGAAATAGACCTTCTGGATTACTTACTAATAGTGATGGGAAAGAGTCCTAGGTGCCCAGTGATGTCCAGCATGTGAAGGCAGAGAGTGGGACAAGAACATGTTCTTTTCAGGAGGGTGACCATAGGTCCCAGTTGGTTTGGGACCGTTCCAAGGAGGAGCTGATGACCTGGTGTCCTTTAATTACTAATAGCAATCTCTCTGTCAGAAGTACCCCCAACCCCAATTGGGACAGTGAGTCCCATGGTCACTGGAATGCTAGGGTAGCTCACATAGGTTTTAGTATCAGTCCCTCCACTCGAGATACCCCTCCCTCCCATTCTCTGTGACAAGGTCTGACACTGCAACCGCAGCAGCCCAGGAGCCCCTTAGGGACCATGGTTGGTGGTGGAACTGGCTGCCAACATGACTATGGCTACTGAAATTATCCGAGCACGTCAACTGTCCTTGTCACGTGCTCTCACCACATCCTGCCCAGAGGAGTTCTGACAAACAGTTGCTCCCCAGTTGTAAACCCCCCTGAAGAAAACCTCCTTCTGTGCAACAGCCTGTAAAGTTCGTATCGCTTTCATATGCCCTGATCGCTTAAGGCCAAAGTAAGCAATAAACTCCAGCTCTCAAACCAGGGCAGCCCCTGGCTCCTTTTAATCAGTGTTATGCTTGTTGAAAAAAAAAAAAAAGTCAAGGAACGAATCCTTAGGATGCAGTGCAGCAACGATAAAACATACAACTTTCCTCTAGTTCTTTTTTACTTTTTAAAAATTCTTTTGGGGGGCATCACTGCCCTCTGGTGGGAGTGGGAGGTCTAGGCTTGCTGCTGTTGGATTTGAACCACCAAGCCAATGGGCTGCAGTCCTGCACTCAACCACTACTGAGCCACAGGGGCTCAGCTGCTCCTCTAGTTCTTACATACTTCCTCCCCCACCACTATCACAACCAATTCTACCTTACAAATCCAGGTCGACCAGAGGATGTACAGTGGGACAGGTAAGAGCTGAAAACATAGGGAATCCAGGCCAGATGAATCCCTCAGAACCAGTGGTGAGAGTGGTGATACTGGGAGGGTGGAGGAAGAGTAGGGTAGAAAGGGGGATTTTTTTTGGGGGGGGGGCATCACTGCCCTCTGGTGGCGGGAGTAGGAGGCCCAGCCTTTGCTTCTGTGGAGCCGCTGCTGGAATTGATCCTCCATCCCAGTGGGCCGCAGTCCCGCGCACAACCACTACGCCACTGGGGCTCAGCCCCCAAAGGGGGATTTAAAAAAAAAAATCCTTGGTAGAACCTTGACTGAGTGACACTATGTCTTGGGTGGAATGAGATGACGTGATTTGTCATTGTGACAATTTGTCTGGATTTTCCTGAATCTTTTTCACCTCTTCTCCCTCTTTATACATACTTCTCTCTCTTGTTCTTTTCTGACAGCACTAGCTAGGGTTGCTAGTTTTTCTTTTAATCATTTTATTTTAGTTTAGTTTAGTTTAGTTTTGTTTTCGTTTTTGTGGCATCACTGCCCTTTGGTGGTGAGAGTAGGATTTAAATCATTTTACTGGGGGCTCCTACAACTCTTATCACAATCCATGCGTCCACCCATCCATTGTGTCAAGCCCATTTGTACCGCTGTCGCCCTCATCATTCTCGAAACATTTGCCTTCTACTTCAGCCCTTGGTATCAGCGCCTCATTTCCCCCTCCAGCTAGTATTTCTCAAAGTGACTGCAGTTGAAAGAGCCCAGGCAGGGAGCCCTGGTGGCGACAACGTGGGGAATCACCTGTGTACTCATGAAAGCGCCCAGGTGTTGAGGTGGTTACAGCCCTCCCCTGCAAACGGAAAGGCCTTGCGTCTTCATGGGAGGAAGTGCGAGTGTCTGCTTTGGCAAAAGCTCACAGCCTTATATGCCCCATGGGGGAAGTCCTGCTCTGTCTGCCCTGTAGGGTCTCTATCAATCTCCACAGCAGGAGGGTTAGTGTTTGGGGGGAGATAAAGACTGTCTTTTACTTTTGTTACTAACCTTAAAGGAGACGTGGCCGAAGTTTTCCCATGAGGTGTACTAGTTTCTCAAGGTTTTGAATATTAAAAAAAAAAAAAAAAAAACCCAAACCTTTTAAATTGTGACTTAGGTGAAGGGTTCAAGATTTTTCTATCTAGTCCCCACCAAGTAAAAGAAGTGATCTGTGTCTTTATCCATCTGTTCATGGATTGGTAGGCCCCTTCCCATGACACGCTTTGGAAGCAGTTCCACAGATGCAGGGCGCCGTGCTCATTCGGTGTGCGTAAGGTCTGACCTCTTCCAGACGATGACAATTGTCAGGGTGCTGATGTCCCAACTCCTACAAAGTCCAACGATGGAAAAAAATACCCAAACATTTTGGCACAGAAGGGATGGTTTGTAATATGAGACAGAAGGCATGGTTAAAAAAAAATAAACACATTTCAAAAGCATAATGTGTCGAGAAAACTTAATATAAGTTCCTGACTCATTAGTACGTCTTAAACAGCTGACATTTTGTATAGCTGGAAAATATCTTCAGATTTACCTCAATGAGCGGGGTAGGGTGGGGGGCGGTGGTTACATAAGACTCTAAATACTTAGTAATGTAGAAACAAAGATAGCTGTAAAATAAATAAGCTTCCTTTTGTCTGAGAAAAGGCATCAAACAATCCAAATTTCCCTTTGCTTGTGGAGCCGAAGATAGGTGTGTCCGGTTTGGTATCTACCATCACCCCGGGCCTGGAGCAAGGGAAGCTCAGCTTGTAGACTCATCGGCACCACGTTGGCTTTGCCCGGGAAGAAGAACAAATCCCTCTGGGGAGAAGGGTGGCCGGAATGCTTCTTAGAAGCCAGGATGGTGAGACTGTCTCTGACAAACTTTGAACAGCTGTCAGGAGAATAGACATCACGCTTGGTAAAATAGAGGGTCGGGGAGAAAGAGGAAGCCCCTCAGGAGAAAGAGGGGTGGGTGGATGGGTGCAAGAGTGGGGAGGGCGATGCAGGACTGGGCAGTGCTTTGCTCTGTTGGGCGTGGGGTCACTGTGAGTCCGACCTGACATGAGGGGCCCTAGAAACCACAGTCTCTACATCCAGAGTGGTTCCTTCTCGACGGTACCACATGGTAGGGAGTCCTTCTCAGGCATGCAAAGAGTCTGTAGCCAGGCATTTCCTGCTCCTTGATGCCATCCGTGCCCAGGGCTCCTGCCGTTGGTTCCCACTGCCACCCTTAGCGAGTGGCTTTGTTCTTCCCGGTCACATGGTTAAAAAAAAAAAAAAACCACTGTAGCACCAGCCATCACAGCAGGACAAAAGAGGATGCTGTGGCCGTCATGGACTTGATGCCAATTTCATGATCGGGAGTCTAGGGGTGGACTCTAGCCTGTCACTCTGAAGATAGCCATGGAGACCTCCATGCTTTCTCCGGAGAATTCTGGGAAGTCCCGCGGTATTTCCCAATTGGAGAAGAGAGACCAGACTCAGTTTCTTGGAGTTGGTCTTCCGACAAGATGAGATGGTGGCACGCTGATCGATCCTGAGTCCTGGAGAATGGAGGAACCAGAGGAGAAGCCACATGGGATTGCCCTAATAGAACCGAACCGCTGCGGCCGGAGAAGCCATGCGGAGACTCCTACCAGTGCTGACGTGCTTGGAAGGCCACAGGGAGACCCCTGCCAGCGCTGAGATGCTTCTACCGCCACCGGACACACAAGACTCTGCACCCACTGGCCTGTGATTGTCCTGGTGTCATTGCACGTGGTCATGAGTCGGAAGGAGACTTTGTAGACTGGTATCAGACATGTGGGCTCATATCGGACTTATGACCTTGGACTGGACTGGGTTGGGATGCTTTCTCAGTGTCCCATTCCTCTTGTATCTAAACCTTTCCCTTGCATCCATGCGCGTGTTTATGAGTTTGTTTCTCCAGCCCACCCAGACTAATGCAGATGCTAGCTAGCTGCACTCCCTTAAAGCATGCCCCTCAAGCTTTCACGCCTGTGTCAATCAACAAGGGTAACTAGCAACATCCGGATGAAGAAGAGCGGGCGCCTGAGATTCTGCATGTGGAATCAAGTAGGGAACTTTGGGTAACAAGGCTTAAAAGGGCTTTCTGGAAGCCTGTGCTCCACCATCAGCTGTTCGACTCTGTGTTCACCCCCTTGCTAGCGAAACCATTGCTGTCTCCAGCTGGTTGGTTGCTGTGTGGTCTAAAGAGCAGGCACATTGGTGGGGTGTGGGCAAATACTGGACTACTAACTGCAAGGTCCACACGTCAAACGAAGCAGCTTCTGTGAGGATTTGCAGCCTGGAGAACCCTACAGAGGGGGCTGCTGTGAGGGGTGGGGGGATTTAGATGCTGCTCCTGTCTAAACCTTTGCAAACTGTCTAGTCTCTCCTGATGACAGGGTGGATTATATCCGCTTGCCATTGGTGTTGGGGCAGCTGCCCTGGGCTAAGAGACTTCCTCCTCAGCCCCCCTCCCCAATCACTCCCCCATCCCTTACCAACACCCCATGGACCTGCATCGGAATGTGGAGACTTCAACCAGAGTCTGCCATTGAAACGTGGAATTCGGAGATCATGGGATTTTTTTTTTCATGACTTTTCTGAAGGTCCCTGCACACTCCCTGCCTGCACCCATCTCCTATTGGACACCCTGTCCTGTGGGAGTCTAAATCTCTGACTACCTAGAGCGTCGCCCGGCCTGCCCGCTGCTGTCGCCACCAGCTCCTTGGCTGGGAAGCCAGAGCCGGGTCACGACGACGACAGAAATGCAAAAGGTTGATGCTGGCCCAGGTCTCCCTTTTCTGTTCTCATGGCTGTGAACACGTGTTCTTCCTGTTTGTTTTGCAAGTCTCAGCTGGCCATCGAGCCGGAACAAAGACCCCGGAGGCCGAGGGCAGCAGGCGCATGGCTGGCCCAGGTGACGGGGAGACGCCATCACCGCCCTTTCTTATGGCAGCTGCTTCCCCCGCACCACGGAACAAGCGGACAGATTCCAGGTGGAGCACTCAGATGGATGATCCCCCGGTTATTTTTCTCTCGGGCGCTCAGCGAGCAGGTGGGAACCTGTTCAAAACCTCTACCGAAATGAAATGCCTGTGGGAGGCAGGTTCCCCTCCTCTGATCTCAGCACCTGCGCAAAGGAGGCGGGGCCCTGATGTGGTGGCCCGGTCTTCTCTCTGCCAGTCGGCACTGTCGCCGTGGCCCTTGGCCCTCTGGGAGCTGACGCCCGGAAGGTGTCATCAGATGGAACGCTTTGCTCCCTGCCTCTTCTCTCTCAGAGATGACCAGGAGGGATCGTTCCCTAGATGACCTGGCCACCTTGGTCTGCTAGTCCTTGGCAGTTTCTTTTTCTGGCCCAGTCTTTCCCCTTACTCTGCCGGTTAGTCCCACACTGGGCCCATCTCTCTTTGGGACTTGGTGATCCAGCGGTTCACGGTTGGTTTTTGTTCAGAATGGGGACTGGGACGGGTTTTATCTCCATCCGACACACGGTGAGGGATGGACAACTCAAAAGCGGGGCATTTCTTTTATTGACTTATTATTATTATGGGCTGTAAAATCATTAAAATCTTTATTTTAAAAATATCAAACTCGGGCTGAGCCCCGGTGGCGTAGTGGTCGTGCGTGGGACTGCGGCCCACTGGGACAGAGGTTCAATTCCAGCAGTGGGGCTGGGCCTCCTACTCCCACCACCAGAGAGCAGTGATGTCCACCCCCCAAAAAAATATATATATCAAACTCTGAAACTATTGTTTCTTTTTCTTTTCTTTTCTTTTCTTTTTTTTGATTTTAGGACCATCAGTGCTCTCTGGTGGGAGTAGGCAGACCAGCCTTGCTCCTGGAGAGCTGCTCCTGGATTTGAACCACCAGCCTAGTGGGCCGCAGTCCCGCACACAAGCACTACGTCACTGGGGTTCAGCCCCAAACTATTGCTTCTTGACATAAAAAGTCCCTTTTTTATTATGAATCAGGTGAAGGTGTATGAGCAGATCGTAGAGATCCACTTTTCACCCCCATGCAGACTCAACTCATTCATTGCAACCTCTCCTCGCACCATCACTGATGGCCAATGCCATCCCGCCTCTCCTGCTTACAGGCCTCCGTCCTTCCCGGCCCTCTGAGCTGTGCCCGGGGGAAATGGGTACCCCTTGGGACTTGAGATAGGTACTCATTCTAACACAGAGGCGAGTTCAGTTCAGGACTTCTAGGTCCAAGGGTCATAGCCTTGGGGGCCCTGCCAGTCCCCATCCTACCACTAAGCTTGGTCTTTTCGATGACTCTCTCTCCAGGACTTTGGTCCAGGTCGCCGGGCACCATCGAGTTCTTCTGGTCCCAGACTGGTGGAGACTGATGTTTCTAGGGTAAAGTGACCATATTTTGACATTGGTAAAGCAGGACACCATTGACAGGAGGTGGGGGGATATTAGAGGCGGTAGCAGAGGGGGTATATTCTCTTCCCGCTCTCCCACCGTTCCCTAGCTTGTGCATTCTTTCCAAAAATCGGGACTTTTTTGTTTGGTTGGTTTTGGGGCATCACCGCCTCTGGTGGTCGTGGGCACTACCCAGTGCTGCTCCTGAGAGCAGCCGCTGGATTTGAACCGCCAAGCCCACGGGCCGCAGTCCCGCACTCAACCACTTACGCCACCTGGGCTCAGCCCCATAATCGGGACTTTTTTAAAACGCCACGGAAACCTGGGGAATTCAGGATAGATGTTCCCTCAGGACTGGTGATAGGAGTGGTGATACTGGGAGGGTGGAGGGGTGGTGGAGTAGAAAGGGGGAACCAATTTCAGGCATCTACATATAACCTCTCTGGGGCACGGACAACAGGGAAGTGAGGGAAGGGACACATTGGACAGTGTACGATATGAAAAAGTAAAAACAATGTGTGAAGGGTTATTAAGGGTTCATGGGGGAGAGGGAGGGGAAACATGGGGAGCTGGAACTGGGGGCCTACGTGGAGGGAGGATGTTTTGAGAGTGATGATGGCAACAAGTGTGCAAATGTGGCCTGCAGACAATTGATGTCTGTGTGGATCGTGAGGGGAAGTGCATGGGCCCCCCAATAAAATGATTCATAAAAAAGGGGGAAGGGGGAAAGAGGAGTTTATACCAAGGATTCAGGTATAAAATATTGGGAAATGAAGATGGCAACATGTGTACAAATATGCTTGATACAAATGATGTATGGAATGTTATAGGAACTGTAAGAGCCCCCGATAAAATCACTGAAAAGGAAAAACAGACGCCGCGGGACACAGGAAAACTTTTTAAAACTTGGAACTGTCCCGCCAAACACGGGACGTCTGGTCACTTTATTCTAGGGCCCCCTGGTCCTCATTGACCCCACATGTCTTTCCGTTTTCGCCGCCCTCCCATCCTCCAGACAGCGGGAGACCTGGAGCTGCACTTTGGAGGGCTGCACAGGAGCTTGTAGGGCCCCAGGCCCTACTCCCCAGTCTAAAACAGAGACCTTACCTGAGTGAACTACATTATGTCAGATGACCTGGGCGTCTGTCCCCAGTGACTGTGACCCGGAAGCCCCAGGCACAGCCAGTCCTTTGTTCAAGAAGTTTGCCTGTCTCCAAGAAGCTTTCCTAACTGGATGCCCCGTGTGCTTGGCCCCATTCGTGGATATATTTGCAGCAACCATAAAGACAGGTGCACAAACATCCTCTGGAAAACATCTATCTACTCAGGGGTGTCCCCCCTCCCCCACCACGCTTCCTCTGCCACTGGCCCGGCCTTCCATCAGGGCCTTTCTTTCTTTCTTTAATAAAAAAATCATTTTAGGACTGAACCCCCATGGCGCAGTGGCTGTGTGCGGGACTGCGGCCCACTGGGTTGGAGGTTCAAATCCAGCAGCAGCTCTCCAAAAGCAAGGCTGGGCCTCCTACTCCCACCAGAGGGCAGTGATGCCCCCCAAAAAAATCATTTTATTGGGGGCTCGAACAACTCTTATCACCATTTGTCCATTCATCCATTGTGTCAAGCACATCTGTACATGTGTTGCCCTCATCGTTATCAAAACATTTGCTTTCTGCTTAAGCCCTTGGTGTCAGCTCATTTTCCCCTCCATCCACACTCCCCCTTTCTTCATGAACCTTGGTCATTTATAAATTATTATTATTTTGTCCTATCTTACCCTGTCAGATGTCTCTCTTCACCCACTTTTCTGTTGTCCATCCCCCAACAGGAGATTATATGTAGATCTTTGTCATCGGTTTCCCCTCTCTACCCCACCTTCCCTCCACCCTCCTAGTATCAACACTCCCACCACAGGTCCTGAAGGGATCATCTGTCCTGGATTCCCTGTGTTTCCAGGTGTTATCCGTACCAGTGTACGTCTTCTGATCTAGCTGGATTTGTAAGGTAGAATTGGGAGCATGATAGTGGGGGGTGGGGGTGGAGGAAGCATTTAAGAACTAGAGGAAAGTTGTATGTTTCATCATTGCTACATTGCACCCTGACTGACTCATCTCCTCCTTGACACCCTTCTGTAAGGGGATGTCCAGTTGCCTACAGATGGGCTTTGCCCCAATCTACACTCCCCCTCATTCACAATGATAAGATTTTTTTGTTCCTCAATGTCTGATACCCGATTCCTTCAATACCTCATGATCACACAGGCTGGTGTGCTTCTTCCATGTGAGCCTTGTTACTTCTCGGCTAGATGACTTTGTTTGTTTACCTTCAAGCCTTTAAGACTCCAGGCACTGTATCTTTTGATAGCTGAGCACCATCAGCTTTCTTCACCACATTTGATTATGCACCCATTTGTCGTCAAGGATCATGTTGGGAAGGTGACCATCATGGAGTGCCAATTTAATAGAGCAAAGTGTTCTTGCATTGAGGGAGTATTTGAATGGAGGCCCACTGTCCATCTGCTACCTTAATACTAGACTTATAGATATATGCATATAGATCTATTTCCCTATCATCATAAATAAGTATATTTACATATGTACATACCTGTATTTAGACCTCTATAAATACCCTTTACCT
>PVJH01045760.1:0-12214 GCA_004026705.1 Nesogale talazaci
AGCGCTTGTCTGCCTTCAGAAAGTTAATCTATCATGACCACAGAGTAAGACCCTACAGAGGTCCTGGGGGTGGCAAAATGGCCCTGGGGTCAGTTGGTCAGCTGCTAGCAGAAAGGCCGCTGGTTTGAGCCCACCCGTAGCCCAGTGGGAGAGAAGCCCTGGGGATCTGCTTCTATGCAGCCCACAGTCTTGGAATCTCGATGGGCAGTTCTGCTCCGTCCCACGTGGCCACTGATTCGGAATTGGCTCCAGGACATAGAGCAACAACCCCACGGCCACAGGACAAGATTCACCACATGCGTGTCCAATTAGCCCACATGTCCAATACCAGTCTATAAAGTCTCCTTCTAACTCATGAAGCACGTGCAATGACACCAGGACAATCACGGGCCAGTGGGTACAGAGTTTTGTGTGTCCAGTGGCAGTAGAAGCATCCCGACACTGGCAGAGTTCTTCCCATGGCTCCTCATTTCCAGGGCTCGGGGTCCATCAGCAGCATCCATTGGCGTTAGAAGCATCTCAGTGCTTTTCCAGCTTCAGAGGTCTGGTTCCCTCAGGGTAAGCCCATGGGGCTTCTCCTGCGGCTCCTCCAGTTCCTAGGACTCAGGGTCTATGCTGCCATCTTCTCAGTTGCGCATCTCCAAGGAACTGAGTGAAGTCTCTCTCCTCTCTGGGAAATACACACGAGACTTCCCAGAATTCTCAGGAGAAAGCCATGCCCACACAGAGGTCTCATTGGCTATCTCCAGATTGACAGTAGACTCTTCCCCTACACTCCAGTGCTGAAACTGACACAGATCAGTGGCTGCCACACTAGGTCTTACTAAAGTACCTACTTTCATAAACTCCAATAAAAAAGAGTGGGATTCAAAGAGCAATAGTGGACAATGACTTTAATAATAAGTATCCTGCTAAATCCAAAGAAATGGCGTTTGTGTAAAAAACAAGTCAAAAGGTAAAAGTTTTTTTTTTTTTAAAGGCCTGGTTTGAAAGAGTTTTAGACCCAAAGAGGAACTACGATATTTGCCAAAAATCAGATGGAATGATTTTAGAATTGTGGCACCAGGGCTCGTACTGCTCACTGCAAGGTCAGCAGTTCAAAGCCAGCTGCTGCTCTGAGGGGGGAAAGACGAGGTTTTCTACTCCCATAAAGAGCTATAGTCTTGGAAACCCTCAGGAGCAGTTCCCCCCTGTCCAACAGGGTTGCCGTGCATCGACATTGACTGGGTGGCAGGGAGGTCAAGCTTCCCTTAAGATATCCAATTCCTTTTGGTTTGTCCTTATAGGGTGTCTCTTTGCTGACAATGTGCCCACGTCACTGTGATCTGCATATAAACATTCTAAACATCAGCGGATTGTCCTGGAGGGTGATGGGAGTGCGATTGGCCTTAGAATTCAAGTCTTCCGACACAAAAAGATATTTACCACCCGGCTCTAAATGAGCACTGCATATCATTTCTAAGTCAGGAAGTGTGCTCAAGTCAATGTGATCCGACATCACAAAGCAGAAATCACAGAGAGGTTCGATCAAGAAGGCATCGTGAAGAAACAGAAGCCGTACAGTCAGGTGGCAGAGGCTGGTCCAGTTAATGTCAACGGCTCAAACCCACGAGGAATAGATCGAGGCGTGCCAGATCGGGCTTTTCGAGAAGCAGCTGTGATGTGACATCTCAAAGGCATATTTCTAAAATATGAGGACACAGAGACACTGGAAGCAGAGATGCGCCCAACGAATATGTTTTCATCAGGAGGAAACTGGTGTCACCCCCGTATCAGATAAAACAACCTCAAGGTAGCTGTGGCTGTCCACAATGAGACTCAGGGTGGTGAAGACATCAAAGGGCTGGACTCTCTTGCATTCTGTTATACAGACGGTCATCAGGGGCCAGGCCGACTCATTGGCCACTAATGACAACCACAGGTTATACTTCAAGGGTTCACCTAAGTGTTCCTGAGCAAACACAAAGAGCCTGCTCAGCCACGTGAAAAACGCAAACGAATAAACCAGAAGCCCCCGCCCCCCAGGGGCACCCCCGACTTCCCATGATCCGGGGAGCTGTCAGTGAATGTCTCCATGCAGGCACCGGACGCTGTGCTCCTGGGAGAAGCGAGCTGTGTCTTATTCCTAGTCACTCGATCCCCAGCAGTCAGCCACTCTGACTTAGAGGGTCCTTGATGCATGTTTATTGAATAAGCCCGTGGTTCTGGGGCTCAAGCGCATATCAGGATCTTTTGGGAGTCTTTAAAAATATGGAGACCTTGGCCAATGAGGAGCACATCTGGGGTGGTGTGTGAGTGTGTGTGAGGGGGGAGCTCGTATGTGTGTGTGTGTGTGTGTGTGTGTGTGTGTGTGAAGATTTCCACATCTGTCCAGGACTGAGAACCCCGGGAATAAAGGAATGACTATGAACAAGCATTTCTCTGACTGGCAAAAGGATCTTCTGCAGCACTCTCTAGAGTGAGTGATTAGGTCCCCCCTCCCTGGCTCCCCCCCCACCCCCCTCCCCGCCCATACCTGCAATGTAATTCAATTGTAAGGAATTTGATTTACACCCAATATTGCCAGGACGATCTATTCTGTAAACGCAGGAACATCTGTATTATCTATCAGGTTTTTTAAAAAATAGATTGGGGAATATTCTGTTTCTCCATTTAGGATGGAGCTTGAGGCCTGAACACAGCTGTATCATTTCCTGTTCTCTGGGAAGAATAAAAAAAATGTTTTCTCCCTCTCTGACAAGCCGAGCCCGAGCCCGATTCCTGGCAATATTGGCATGTGATTAGTTAACGAGGCACTTAAAGTCCGTTCGTTCTGAGGCCACAAAGACTTTGCTGTCTGAGCTTCCCGTGTGTGATGTGGTGTGAGTGACAGATGCTGCCAGCCCTGCAGGGTGCCGCCGGGCAGCAGTCACCGAGGACAGACCAGTGGACACGGAGGTGTAAAGGGAGACAGATTCGTGTCACCCCGTGTCTGTCCAGGGTTGGGGAATATTCTGGGGGATCCTGAGAGTCCCTGGGTAGGGGTGGCACTTAGACCCACCCAGGGTCTCCTAGAGAGATTTGCATCTTGGTGGTCACTGCCTCGGCCGTGAAGTGGAGCAGAGCTCTCTATTGACACAGTTGATGGAGGGGGGTGGGGCATGAGACAGGAGAGAGGGGATCTCAGAGAGCAGGCCTGTGGACGAGAAGGGGTTAGACAACCCGTTCTGGGGGAGGCACGCTCCCTCTCCAGTCCCTACCCCCAACCTGGGCCACGTGTTTCACCAAGGTGCTGTTCATCTCTCCCTCTGCCCCTCCTGTCACACCTGTCAGCTGCCTCCCTCGCAGGGGACGCAGTCCCTGGGCGACAAGGAGCCCTCTGGTCCAGGCTGCTCCAGACACAGCTTTCCAGGCAGTGGATTTCAGCCCCACTGCTGGGACAATCCCGTCAGTTTCCAAATCCCCCATTTCCCCCCTCTGTCAATAGCAGCATCTCGGCACTAACCCCCGGAGCCTCTCGGCAACCTCTGGTCTCTTCTCATCTCTCCAAGGTAATCCAAGCCAAAGCCCACCTTAAGTCGTCCTTAACTCTGTCCTTCCACCCGCCGCCGCCGCTCTGTCCCCGGATGCTCTTGAGTGCCTGCAACCCAAACATTTTTTCTTCCTCCTCTTTGCTCGCATCTGAGATTGATGGCAGGGGGTCTGGGGTCTCAGCTGGCGGGAGGAGCACTCCTTCTGAGATGTGCTCAGCCGTCTCCGGCTGTCTCGTGAGGTGTGGAAAGAGCCCGGGATTTGGCCCACAAGGCCCGGGGAGGAAGCCAGCGGCCGAGACACAACTTACTGCGGCTGCTGGCGTGTCGCTGCAATGCTGGAAGCGGTGCTTTAACGACCAGACCGGCTTCACGGAGGTTTCCAGACAAAGGCCAGGAAGAAAGGCCCGGCCAGTCCTTTCTCAAAATTCAGCCGATGGGAGCCCCCTAAAGCACCCCAGAAGCTTGCCCGAGTCCTGGAAGGCAGAAGAGGGTCCTTGAAAGATGCAGCGACCACAGCAGCGGGCTTGAGCAGGCCAGCTGGGGGGCAGGCAGCATAGGCCACGTCCGCTGGCCCTGTGACAATGTCAACAGCTGCAGGTGAGCAACAAAGGCCTTGCCGTGGCCTCTGCCAGGCCAGGTCGCCAACAGTGTGTGACCTTGAGCACGCTGCCTTTCTCTGAATCTGCTTGCTTACAGCAGGGAAGAGCGGTCCTGCCTGGTGAGGGCCAGTGGTCAGTCAGGAAGATGGTGGAGTACTGGAAGTCACACAATTCTAGGATGATTCACAACTTGCTGTCACCTAGTCCAGACTGAGCCCCCAGGACAGGGCAGCACAGTCCCTGTGGGTCTCTTAGAGTGTAACTCTTCACAGGGTAGGAGGCCCTCTCTCGCTCCCTCTGAGTGGCTGGTAGTTTTGAACTGCTGATCTCCTGGTGAGTAGTCCGACCTGTACTCACTGTAGCACCAGGGGGATTATACAGTGAAAGTCTATTGACAAAGCCTCCCTTTGTAAGGCTGTGGGTTGCAGCCACCTGTCCCTAGGCCACGGTCCTTCTCTGCAGCATGCAGACTGACTGTGGCAACATTGCCGAGGGCAGTGAAGCTATTGAAAGGAACGCTGGGCCTGAAGTCCGGGCCTTGAGTGGAACGGTCCCAGAGGGTTTTCAAGGCTGCTGCTGGCTGGACGTCGACGCCTCATCTTTCTCCCACAGCGCGACTGGGGGGTTCAAACTGCTGACTTTGGGTTTCATGGTGAGTGTTCAACACCGGGCCTCCTCTAACTGCTCCAAACCCAAGTCACAACATCAAGTGGGTTCCCATGCTTAGTGACCCCACAGGACAGAGTGGGCACCGCCATGGTCCACATAGAAACAGCAGGTGCCTGATTCTGCAAGGCTGGAGATTCTCTTAGACACGGTTATTGTGGCTGTGGTGTGGTCTGGTTGTTGACTTTTGGTGACCCTCATATACAAGAGTAGTGCCCAGTCCTGTTCCCATGTGCATCCAGGATCACGTGGAAGCAATACCCAGGGCTCTCACTGGCTAATGTTAGGATGCAGATCTCCAGGCCTTTCTTCCGAGTCTCTATTTGTCTGTCAGTCCTGCTGAAACCTGGTCAGCCAGCCAGCCACACACGAGCATCCACCTGGTGGCTATGCATGGTCCAGGAACTGAACCCAGGCCTTCACCATCCAGAACCACTGCTGCACTGTCCTCAAGGCCTCAGGGGACAGCACCAAGCTCTCCTCTACCCTTCACTCCCCCAAATCTTCTCACAAAAACGCCTGCCTGTTCACTGAGCTCGGCCTTGCTGGCCAGGGCTTCCAAGTGGCCCTCAGAACATATCCTTACAGCACGCACCCCCTCCCCCCCCCCACACACAGACCCCGAACACAGTATTTGGACGAAAAAGTCTCACCTTCTCTGACACGTTGTCAAAGTCAGCAAGCCGGCCAGCTCTGCCACGGCTCAGACACAGCTTATCCATCCACTGCTCCCGAGAAGGGGGTTGGAGGTGCCCGGCATGAAGGAACCAGACCAGGAGCCTTCAAGGATGGAATGGAAGGGCCTCTCTTAAGGATGCAGCTACTAAGCTTGTTATTATAGTAATCAAATGGGGCCGCTCATGTGTTAAAGGAATTTATTCAAATTAAACCATGGATCAACGATTGAAGCTACGTTGGGCCCTGTGGCCGCGTTATGACCACAGGGTTTCCTTTTGTTGAGCTCCCATGGGTGTGCCTAGCCGACAGCCAGGACCTCTTATAATTAGGGGCCCCTGTTTGTGTCTCGGGTCCAACACTGTTTCCTCTCAGACGCGTTTGCTGGGCATTTGATGCGTGTGTTGCCTTGTTCAGGTTGGAAAGCTCCTGGTAAGGAAGTCGACTTGACCTCTTCGTTCAGAGGAGGAAGCTGCGTCCCTCAGGGTGGAAAGCTACATTCCCAAGAGTTCAGGGAAGTAGAGGCAATGCTGAGATTAAAACACAGGACTCCAGGCTCCCAACTCAGGGCTCTTGCTGATAGCCACACAGCTCTCAATCTGCAGGTGAACACCCTCGGTGATGTGGGCATCAGAGGGGTCTGGGCACCATGGGCCTGCTCGGCCTCCAGTATGGGCTGCAAGGCCACCTCCTCCTGAAAGCCCTCCTGGACTTGAGTTGGGCGTGCACTGAGTTTCACCCAGATCTACCAATGGCCTCTACACCTTCTTCCTCCTGTGGATTCCAAGTCCTCTGAGGCCACTCTGCATGTCCCCTAGGGCCTGGCTCAGAGCCAAGCCATACAGTTGCCGAGTGAGGGAGTGTGCCTAGAAGAGGGGGGGGGCTTTCTGGAAGAGGGGAGACACAGCTCCTGGGCAGCTGGTGATCAACTGAGCAGACACCCAGGGCAAAGGCAGGCAGGAGTCAGGGACACTAGACTTAAGAACTTGCCCTGCTAGCTACTGCCCAGGCAGGCCCCAAAGTACTAGGACTCCTGAACCTAACCTGTGCTCCCAGGTCAATGGTCCCAGGTCAGTGCTCCCAGATCAGTGCTCCCAGGTCAGAGTTCCCAGGTCAGAGCTCCCAGGTCAGTGTTCCCAGAGCTCCCAAGTCTGAACTCCCAGGTCAGTGCCCCATGTCAGGGTTCCCATGTCAGGGTTCCCAGGTCTGAACTTCCAAGTCAGTGCCCCCCAGGCCTGTGATCCCAGGTCAGAGTTCCCAGGTGTGAACTCCCAGGTCAGTGCTCCCAGGCCTGAGCTCCCGAGAGCACTGACTTATCTCCCTCCTTCCTTCTTTCTCCCCACTCTCCAGCCTCCATCCAGCCTGCCCGCTCACTCCTGCGGAGCTCGGTGTCGGTGACCTGGGACCATTCAGTCTTTTCCATGTTTGCACCCCTTTCACAGATAACTGCTGAAGGCTAGCACCCTGCTAACTCAAGCCCCCCGAGGGCTGCTCCCCACCCTTCCAGGGAAGGCAACTTCTCTGACGACTCCCTGTAGGTTGAGGGATCAGAAGATTCTCCAATTCACCTGGAGCCTCCGAGGCACCACCTCACAGGGGTGCCCGCGGGACCCTTCCATCCCTCGCTCCGTGTCTGCATTGTTGTCCCAGCGCTGGACACCAGGGGTCTCAGGAACTCCCTGGACTCAGCAGCTGGCTGGAAATGAGATGCCAAGTCTCCCCAGAGGCGCTTTGGAAGAAAGTCCTGGTAATCAACCGGCTTGACCAAAATCCACTACTGAAGCACCCGTGGATCCCACCTCTATTCTGTCTCAAACAGGCCCTGGGGGATTGGGGTCAACCGTGGCAGCAGTTGGTTTCTACATTCCCTCTCCCCAGCCCTGTCACGTCCCGAGGCTAGACTAAAAACCAGAACCAAACTCGCTGCCCTCCTCTCCCTTCCGACTCGCAGCAACCCTCTATGTCCAGTAGAACGGCCCCTGTGGGTTTCTGAGACCGTAACTCTTTACAGGCATAGAAAGCCTCATTTTTCTCCCGAGAAGCGATATATGGTTTTGAACCGCTGACTTTATGGGTAGCAGCCCAATGCATAAGCCCTATGCTACCCTGGGGCTCCTGCGGGTAGAACAAGGCAAGTTAAGAATCCCAGCTAGAAGAAATTCATGTTTCCAAACCTGGAAGACCAGGGGGAAAGAGACTCCCTCGGAAAACAGGAGCAGGAGCCCCTGGGTCCCACTCCTGACGGTCAGTTGTCCTCAGCTGTGGGTCTACCTGCTTCCCTTAGTCCTCGGATGCTCTCGAAACCCCAAGCCACTTTGCATGTCACCACCAGAGGCCTGCTAATCCCCTTTGCAGAAAAAGCAGTGCTTTTCCTTGGGAGAGACCTATTCCGAAGCCATGGCCCGAGGGTAACAGATGGAGACCAACATCTCCATGCTGACGCGTCTCGCTTTCCCAAGAAAGAGCGTCATGGAAACGGAGGTTGTTCTTTTGTGCGTTCACCTAAAACGATTCTTGAGCATTTCCTGGTCTGAGCATGGCTGCCATGGACGCCGTTCATGGATTTCTTTCTTTCCTTTTCGGGTTTGAAGGATATCTGCAGGCTTTTGTTATTGTTAGTGTTGTCCTGTTGCCTCTCCTCCAAATCCCATCTGGCAATGCTCTGCCCAGCTAGGGCAAGCCCATGGAGAGCGCGGATTGCCAGGGCTTGTCGGTGCAGCAAATGTTCTGATTTGAGCTTCCCCTCGCCTCGTCCGCTCATTGGCCCTTTCCATGTTGGCCGCGACCAAAATAAAAGCCATGTCAACTTGTCCCTCTCTGGGAAGGGGCTGGGAGCGACCCTCTGACAGTTGTCTATTAAATGCAGGTGGCCCTGTGAATGCCCATTCTGTCTGGCTCTGAACATTAACCACAACCCAGCATTTCTTCCAAAAGGAACTGGAATGAATTAAATTGTTTAATAAAACCTTACTTACCTGGATAAACTCATTTCTAGTTTGCATTTAGAGTCCCTAATGCATCTTTCCAGATTGTCCTCTGTAAAATAAAAAGCTAGATGTATTTACTTAGAAAGCCAAACACGAGCCCTTAATCCTGGTTCCTTTCCAAGGTCTTGGTAACCTCCCCCCATCCTCCACCCCACCCCACGCTCCACACATTTTCTACCTCTTTATGAACTGCTGCATGTTGCATTTAGCATGAATTGGAAACGCCCACTCCGACTCCAAAGGAGGAAGTAGGCACTGTGCTGTCTTCTCTCGCCTGCCTTGGGAGGCTGTGCCCGGTTCCGACAGAAAGGACCCTGGAGTTGCATATTTGGAATCTTGCTTTAAAGCAACGTTCCAGTGGGGGGGGGGGGGAGGACTTGATGGCCTTCTGGCAGAAGCGCTCAGAGACTGCCAGAGGTGCCATTTCCCAAGGATGCATTCACGCGCCCAGAAGAGGGATTCTAGGAGGTGGACTCTTGGAGAAGAGACACTAAGCTTGACTGTAGCGCCTGGAAGAAGGGACCCCCAGGGATGGGTCATCTTTGCTCTGGTCCCTGCCAGAGGCTGCTGCCGGCACGCAGCTTGCCCCCACGAGTGCTTGCCAAATTGATGGGATGAATAACTGCATAATGAGGATGCCTGACTCCGTGGGCTTTCTCCCATTGCCCAGAAACCCAGAGCCAAGGCGTTTGCACAAAGGCAGCGAACTGAGTCTCAGGCCTGGTAGCTGATGTAATCGCTCCCCCCGCCTTTTAGACATGTTTCAGTCTGACTGACACGGCCATCTTCTGGAAGTGTAAAACACTCAAGAGGCTGTGCTCCCTGGGGAGTCAGGGTGTACCACCACCCCCCCCCCCCATCTGCTTGCCATGGTCTCCACTGTGTGCCAGAAAGCAGCAGTCTACCTGAGGAGGAGGGGGAGGAGGAGGAGGAGCCAGGGCCACCTGGGTCTGCCATTTTCTCCGGGGAGGGCTAAGAGGCATCACGGTCTGTTGTCAGAGTGCCCACTGAGCTTTGACGTGATGGCCGGGAGTTCATTCATGTGGTTTTACGGAGTGCTGAGGAGCGGTGGGGGGGTTGGGGGGTGGAGTGGGTCCTTGTGGAGCTGCAAACTGCAAGGTCAGTCCTTCCAAACCACCAGCCACTCCATGGGAGAAAGTCGTGGCTTTCCATGCCCAGAAAGAGATACAGTCTGGGAAACCCACCAGGGCAGTTCTACCCCATCTTATAGGGTCTCTCTGAGCAGAATCAAGACCTTTTTTCAAAAAAAAAAAAATATATATATAAGTACGTGCCACTCGGCTAATCGCGAAACTTAGTCCTCACTGCCTCCTCGCCCGCCCTCCCATTCCCACTGGTCAGGTTTTCGTGGCAGACCTGTGTTCTCGATGAGACTACTGGGTGCTGGGAGATGGCAGGGACAGGCAAAGGGCACCGCCTGGGAAGGGTTGGAGTTCGGATCCGGGCCTCTCTCCTCCCAGGCAGGGCACCCAAGACCATGTGCCGATGCCAGGTGGAGGTCAAGCTGCTCGGTGCCACAAGCCATTCCCTCCCGGCACTGCAGCCATCCACGCACACACAGGGGTGGGATACAAGGGGCGGGGAGACCACTCTAGACTCCTTCTAGGCTGCCACAAGGAGGAGGCTCTCTGCCCCCATAAAGAGTTAGACTCTGGGAAACCCATGGGGGCAGTTCTACCCTGTCCTAGAGGGTTCTTCAGAGGCGTCATTGACTCAATAGCAAGGGGACGGTTTGGGTTTGAGAGCGAGCAGGCCTCGCTGGGACAGTCGATGGAGGCCCCTGAGTCTGAGTGCACTCAGTGGAGACTGAAGCACTCACTGTGTCCCAGCTGGAGGGGGGTCCAGCTGCAGAGTTCCAACCCCACGCCAGGGTCTTCTTAGCCTAAGAGCCTTAGGGCACCCTCTCCCGCTGACCAGCGGGGAGCATGAGACAAGTTTCTCTCCAGCCCTCCATGCACCTCCTAGCTCCCTCGGCCCCCTGCCTTCCTTCAACCCCCTAGCCCTGCCCCCCTGGGATATGCCCAGGCTCTCCAGGAGCCCAGCCCGCCAGGGCCATCGGCAACGAGGTACTTGAGGTTTATCAGGTTTTCAAGATTACACCCCCATAAACTTCTTTATAAGGCCTCTCCACACCAACCTCAGAGGCCACCCCACACCAGCCATGATTTCAAGAGACCCTCACCCACCCCAACCATCAGTCAGTCGCACTGTGTCACTGTTAGGGTGCAGGGGAGGGGCTCCCCTCTCATCAAATTTTCACTGCGCTCTCTGACAGGTTTTTAAGTCACTTAAGGGATCTATTTATCCGCGAACGCATCAGCATCGTGCAGTAAATCCTACCGCAAGCCAGCCCCGAGTTTTATGAAGTTGAAGTTCAGTGAAAGTGCAGAGCCGGCGAGGGGCTGCGTCTCCCCGTTCCATCTGATTTGCGGTTCCCATAAAAGGGCCCACATGCCGCTCCTTCAGATGTGTTTTGGATTGAAAATAGGATTAATGTGCTAAAGTGTGATTAGAATGGTTAAACACGATTAATTGGAACAGACTTCTGCAGCCGGGGGGGCCTCCACGCCTGGCCCCGCTCCAGGTTACCAAGTGAACAAAGCGGGCCGCCCGGCCGCCCCTCCCGGGCCGCTTCGCAAGCCATGCCCCCTGCATTTGCTCCTCGCCAGCCTGTCTCAGGGCAGATTAAATGCAGCTGAGAATGCCGGGCTGGCCCGGCGGCGGTGTCCTCCGGGAATAGGCAGGAACCCCGGGCCGGCCCGGCCTTGTCCTGCAGGCCCAGGGCAGCCTCACTCCGAGGGCAGCCGGCCAGGTGGCTGGGCTGGGGTGGGAGCAATTTTGAGGGTTTTTTTTTTTTTTGGTGTGTGTGGGGGGGTGGTGGTTAAATGATCTATTAAGCTCCTGAACTTTAATCAAGGTGTTCCCACTCTGACAGCTCTGCCTTACATGCCGAGATAGCCGGGGGCTGGCCAGGCAGGAGGCCCCTCGTGCCCCCATCCCAGTGCTGGTCTCTTGCACCTTTTGGAGTGGGAGGGTGGTCAAGACTCATTGGGGCCTCTTGGGATAGGTGTCTACTCTCAGGTCACCATAGCCACCAGGATCGTAAGAGGTCTCAATGTTCCTCCCTTTCCCTAAATGTAGACGGGGCGGTGGGGGGGTGGGCGGGGATGGCATGGCTGTCTGCACTTGGGTGCCCCCCAGACAGGCATCTCCTGGGTTCCCATGTGAAACCCAGGCTGTGGCTCCACTGAAGTCAACAGTCCTGATCACTGACACTGGGCTGCCAATGCCACAGAAGTGGCCCTCCCCTCTCAGCAGCTTGAAGGCCATGCTTGGTGCACGCTGAGTGAGAGCACTTAGAGACCCGGGCCTCTCAAAGCAGATAGCCCCTTACAGAGCACACACACATGCACTATATATGTATCTAAATATAGTGTGTGTGTATGTGTATCCCTGTGTGTGAATGTGAGTGGCATATGTATATATACATGGTGTCTGTGTGTGTGGTATGTTTGTTCATGTGTGTAAGATCGAGTGATACATATATAAAAAGAACATGTGTGTGTACTCCTTTGTGTGTGTGTTTAAATAGCATATGCTATATAGGGTATGTGTGTATGGCGGGGAGATTGTTTGAATGGTGTATGTATATATGTGTATGTGTATGTAGTGTATGTGTGGTATGCAAGTGGTATATGTGTACATATAGTGTATGTGTGTTGTGTGTAGGTTCATGTGAGTGATGTATATACAG